>JAHUTJ010067527.1:0-15497 GCA_036250325.1 Characodon lateralis
TCCCGACCCCTGTCTTCTCGTCGAGAAAATTTGATCAATTGCATTGAGAGACCAGCTGACCAAATCCATATTTAGGAAGAATTTGGAAGATATGCAAAAAGAGGCTCCAAAAAAGACAAGACACAGAGCTGAAGCAGGGCAGATATGGGAGGGCTGCGGGAGACAGAGAAAAAGCGTCCTCCTCCACCGAGAGCAGAAAGAAAGATCACACCATCAACACATGTGGAATGAAAAGTATACAGTGCCTAGCTAAGGTATCCATTTGAATGTTTTCATATTTTGTCACGCAACAGCTACTAACTGGAACAAATTTGATAGATTTTATGTTATAGACCAACCATAGTGAATTAGTGTGGGATAACTGGAAAAGGAGACAAATAAATCAAAAAAGTGTGGTGGGTATGTATTCAGCATCTTTTAATCTGATACACCTAAATAAAACAGAGTGGAACCAATTGCCTTCAGAAGACAGTTAATTGTTAAATAGAGTCCATTTGGTTATCCAAGTATAACTCAAATTTCTCTCTGAAGGTCTCAGAGGTTTGTTGTACTTCAATGAACAAACACCTTGATAAAGACCCAAGAAAACACTGCACAAGTAAATAAAAATATTGTGGAGATGTTTAAGTTAAACTATAGTACAATATCCCATGCTTTTAATATTTTACAGAGTTCAATCCAACATTTAAAAGTGTAAAGGGTATGGCATACAGAGACCTGTCCATCCACCTAAACTGACAGGCTGGGGAAGGAGAGAATTAATCAGAGAGGTGCCATTGGGATGTGTGGTAACCCTAGAGAAGCTGCAGAGATCAATAGCTCAGGTGGGAGAATCTTTTACCGCATTAGTCATGCACTCCACAAATCCGGCCTTTATGCAGGACTGGCTAAAAAGAAGACTATAGTTAAAGGAATCCATTATGTTCTGCCTGTCATTTGCAAATAGGACAAACCATATAGGAGACAATTCAAACATGTTATCAAAGGTGCTATGGACAGATGAAATAAAAAAATAAAATTTTTTGCCTAAATGCAAAAATCTGTGTATGACAGACTAACACTGTACACCAATCTGAATAAAAAAATTACATGGTGAAACCTGGTGCTGGCTGCATCATGCTGTGGAGATGATTTTCTTCAGCAGGGACATGGAAGCTGGTGGGAACTGGCTGAAAAATTTATGTAAATAAATACCTGGCAAACCCAGAGCAAACCCTGTCAAAACTTGTACAATACTTTCACTGTCGTGGAGTAATCTTCCAGCAGAGCAAAAACTCTAAACTTAATATCAAAGCTAAAATGTAATTGTTTAGATCAAAGCCTTTTGATGTTTTGGAATGGCCCAAAGTCCAGACCTTAATTCAAATGAGAATATGGTGCAAAACATTCAATACAGATATTCACAGATGCTCTTCATCCAATCTGACATAGCTTGAGCAATTTTGCAAAGAAGAATGAGTAGAAAATGTTTTTATAAGTCAAACAGGTAAAGACATAACCCACAAACAACTGCACCTCAAACTACAGTTAAAGGTGGTTCTACAAAGTACTGACAAGATTTGGGTGCATACATATGCACACCAAACTGTTTGAATTTTTGTCTAGCAAAAAAATAAAAAAGTAAAATCATGTATTATTTTCCTTTAACCTCGCAATTCTGCACCAACTTGTGTTGGTCTATAACAAACAAAAAAAGGCATTGAACTTTGAAGTTATGATAGGACATTAAAGCTGCAAGCAGCATTGAAGGCCCTCGCAGCTCAGCGCAACTCGGCCTCTGCAGCCTGCCATTGCCACCTGAACGCCACCAACGAGGCTGCTGCTTGTTTCCACATGTCGCCACTAAATGGCACTGAGAGCAACATGTTATATGATCTTCGGTCATGCAGAGTTCTGGTCTGGTGAGAAGCATTTAAAATTAGTGGAAAATCCGACATTCCAGATGGAAGCTGCACTCACTTGTTTATTAGTGGGCGGGGCTAAAATGATGTCATCAATTGACTGTGGCAACATGTTCAGCATTGATCACTAAAGATGTATACTACATTTCAAGTGTGAGGGATATAGACCACTTGAAATGTCCTAGGGGGCGCTGTTCATCCAAATTCCAATGTAATTTAATATAGCTGTTTAGGGGCTGACAAAGATCAACCATATTCAGTTTGGAGCAAATCGGACCTTCCAGATGGAAGCTACACTGACTTGTTTACTAGTGGGCAGGGCTAAAATGATCTCATCCAATGACTGTGCCAACATGTTCAGCATTGATCCACAATCATGAATCCTAAATTTGAGGTGAATCCACAGATGTATGAGGGAGATAGAGCACTTGAAATGTCCTAGGGGTCGCTGTTCATCCAAATTCCAATGTAATTTAATATAGTTGTCTAGGGGCTGACAAAGATCAACCATATTCAGCTTGGAGCAAATCGGTCCTTCAAGATGGAAGCTACACTGACTTGTTTACTAGTGGGCAGGGCTAAAATGATCTCATCCAATGACTGTGCCAACATGTTCAGCATTGATCCACAATCTTGAATCCTAAATTTGAGGTGAATCCACAGATGTATGAGGGAGATAGAGCACTTGAAATGTCCTAGGGGTCGCTGTTCATCCAAATTCCAATGTAATTTAATATAGTTGTCTAGGGGCTGACAAAGATCAACCATATTCAGCTTGGAGCAAATCGGTCCTTCAAGATGGAAGCTACACTGACTTGTTTACTAGTGGGCAGGGCTAAAATGATCTCATCCAATGACTGTGCCAACATGTTCAGCATTGATCCACAATCTTGAATCCTAAATATGAGGTGAATCCAAAGATGTATGAGGGAGATAGAGCACTTCAAGTGTGCTAGGGGGCACCATTGATCCAAATGTTAATGTAATCCAACAAAGCTGTTTGGGGGTTGACAAAGATCAACCATCTTCAGTTTGGAGTAAATCGGACCTTCTTAATGGAAGCTGCACTCACTTGTTTATTAGTGGGGGGGCTAAAGTGATGTCATCAATTGAATGTGTCAACATGTTCGGCATTGACCCATAATTATGTATACTATATTTCAAGTGGATCCGATGATGTTTGAGGGACATAGAGCAATGTAAATGTCCAAGGGGCGCTGTTGATCCAAATTCCAATGCAATCCAATAGAGCTGTTTGGGGGCTGTCAAAGATCAACCATATTTATTTTGGAGTGAATCGGACCATGCATGTGTAATTTAGAGCCAAACATATGGCCGTGGAGTTACATCAGAATTTGCCACGCTGCCACGCCCACACACTTTCATGCAACAAAAAGGTTTGGATAACTTTTGATCCCCAATACTTTAAGAGTATACTGAGTGATTTTCAAGTCTCTAAGTTAAAAGCTGTAGGAGAAGTTTGATCAGATATGCGGGCTGGAAACGGCCAAACCAGGGGCAAAATGGCAAATTCAATCCAAAATGACCGACTTCCTATTGGGTTTGGACCAATGCTCCAAGAAACTTTTTTGTAGTTCCTGAGAAGTTACATATATGTACCAAATTTCAGAATCCTCGGTCAAAGCATGGCTTGGGACTGATTTTTTAAACATTTCTAGGGGTTGCTGTGGAAGAATTAGGCCACACCCACATGGAAATCTCATCAGATCTCTGTTGGGGACTTGACTACGATCAATCACATTGAATTTGGTGCAGCTCAGATGATGTATGTGGTAATTAAAGCCAAACGTATGGCCATGGCATGACGTCCAACTTCCCCGTGCCACCACGGCCACGCCCTTTTATGAAAAGTCACTGTGCTTCAAGCGAAGTTGGACCCACTAGTTATCAGTCATCTGGCACAGTTTGAAGCAGATTAAGTGTAGACAGCCAGATAGCGAGCTTTCCCAGTAAAAAAAAATTACTTCCTGTTCTCAGAGGGTGTGGCTTTGATGATGTATCATATGACAGATGATAGGATCGTCGGGAACCCGAAGGTCCTCCTTCATGCCAACTTTGGTGTGATTTGGCATTTCTTTGGGAAAGTTATTGCATTTTGTAGCTGTGGGCGCAAACGCCAAGTTCATGCCCTGGCCACGCCACCTAAATATGGCCAAAAACTCACGATTTTGATAATTTTTAATTCCCCACGCCTTAACTGTATATTGACCAAAATGAAGCCGATAGCTCCAAATCCCTAGGAGGAGTTTGTTAAAGTTCGAGGTAAAAGTGAGAAACAGCCAAAAATTAGCATTTAATCCAAAATGGCCGACCTCCTTTGCGTTTTAGGGCATACCCCAAAGAGACTTTTTTTCTTGGTTTGAGGAGCTCTAGCAGTGTGCCAAATTTCCGACCTCTACGACTTATGGTGCGGCCTATCTCACGTTTGGGGCGTGGCTTAGAGGTTTGGCCACGCGCATTGATGACGACATTAAAGAACAAAAATTTCACGCTTGGCAAAGTCCCCAAATTGCACCACAAAGACGCAATGTAAGAAAAAGAAAGAAAGAAAGAAAGAAAGAAAGAAAGAAAGAAAGAAAGAAAGAAAGAAAGAAAGAAAGAAAGAAATCCTACAATTACAATAGGCTCTTGCAGGCTACCTGCTTGGGCCTAAAAATCAGAACATATTCAAGGAGTATAGATTTTGAAAGGCACTGTACATACACAAATATGCAGTTGTGCCTTCCCCTTTGGAGGAGATGATTTCTGAACTCCTCATAGTGGTAATTTGGTTATAATGCAAAATTAGCATGCATAAATTGTATATCGAAAATTAATTAAGATGAAGTGCATCATCTCATGGAAGTATGTGACAAAAATTAAATGAATGAATACAAATTACTCACACAAACCCAAAAGACCTGAGGCTACTTTCTGCCATACAAATGCCATGCACTAAAAGGATGGAGTGATAATACGTAGCTGTTGGACAGAATGTATGAGCGTGAAACATAGTGACTACAGATTAGCGTGAGCGAACTGAGGTTCTGGTGTATATGGCCAGTTCCCCAGGGCAGCTTGGCTACCATTTGATGGAGAAGATGGCTATTTTCAGCTCAGGAAGTTTAACCTACTTATCTCCTCTCACTGAGACTCCCCTTCCCTCCTCTCCCACACAACCCCTATACCACCCCCTCAGTTTCTTTCTCTGTCTATCTATGTCACCCAGTCAGTTCCCCATTTCCTTTACATGTTTCTTCCTCAAAAATCTATCAACATGTATTTCGCATCAGCACGTCTGTTAATGCGCCCTCTATAGGAAGCTCCTTAGACAACTTAAATCCAGTGTCTAGCTGCCTCTTCGCACGTCCATCACAAAATCTTTGACAGTTATTTATAGTCTCAACTACAGAACTTGTTTTTAAAATGGCATAAGTCTGACCAAAACACCTTATTGGCAGCACTGCTAACGGTATTTAAAAAGCCTTGACATAAAATTACAATTAATAAGCACATCCTCACACAAATACATTTAATTTGAACAGATTTATTCAGTGAATAAATCTTGAAAAAAGTAGGGTATTTGTTTTCCTAAATCACTGATGCCACAGCATCCCAAGCAATTCTTATAAAATAAATGTAACTAAACCAACTTTTTGTAACTCATATTTTACTTATTGAAGTTAAACTGCTAATACACTGCTCAGAAAACTAAAGGGAATACTCAAATAACACATCCTAGATCTGAATGAATGAAATATTCTCATTGAATACTTTGTTCTGTACAAAGTTGAATGTGGTGACATCGAAATCACACAAAAATCATCAATGGAAATCAAATTTATTAACCAATGGAGGCCTGGATTTGGAGTCACACACAAAATTAAAGTGGAAAAACACACTACAGGCTGATCCAATTTTGATGTAATGTCCTTAAAACAAGTCAAAGTGAGGCTCAGTGTTGTGTGTGGCCTCCACGTGCCTGTATGACCTCCCTACAATGCCTGGGCATGCTCCTGATGAGACGGCAGATGGTCTCCTGAGGGATCTCCTCCCAGACCTGGACTAAAGCATCCGCCAACTCCTGGACAGTCTGTGGTGCAACGTGATGTTGGTGGATAGAGAGAGACATGATGTCCCAGATGTGCTCAATTGGATTTAGGTCTGGGGAACGGGCGGGCCAGTCCATAGCTTCAATGTCTTCATTTTGAAGGAACTGCTGACATACTCCAGCCACATGAGGTGTAGCATTGTCCTGCATTAGGAGGAACCCAGGGTCAACCACACCAGCATATGGTCTCACAAGGGGTCTGAGGATCTAATGTCAGTACCTAATGGCAGTCAGGCTACGTCTGGCGAGCAAATGTAGGGCCGTGCAGCCCTCTGAAGAAATGCCACCCCACACCATTACTGACCCACTGCCAAACCGGTCATGCTGAAGGATGTTGCAGGCAGCAGATCGCTCTCCACGGTGTCTCCAGACTCTGTCACGTCTGTCACATGTGCTCAGTGTGAACCTGCTATCATCTGTGAAGAGCACAGGGCGCCAGTGGTGAATTTGCTAATCCTGGTGTTCTCTGGCAAATGCCAAGCATCCTGCACGGTGTTGGGCTGTGAGCACAACCCCCATTTGTGGACGTTGGGCCCTCATACCATCCTCATGGAGTCAGTTTCTAACCGTTTGTGCAGACACATGCACATTTGTGGCCTGCTGGAGGTCATTTTGCAGTGCTCTGGCAGTGCTCCTCCTGTTCCTCCCTGCACAAAGGTGGAGGTAGCGGTCCTGCTGCTGGGCTGTTGCCCTCCTACGGCCTCCTCCACATCTCCTGGTGTACTGGCCTGTCTCCTGGTAGCGCCTCCAGGCTCTGGACACTAGGCTGACAGACACAGCAAACCTTCTTGCCACAGCTCGCATTGATGTGCCATCCTGGATGAGCTGCACTACCTGAGCCACTTGTGTGGGTTGTAGAGTCCAACTCATGCTGCCATGAGTGTGAAAGCACCACCAACATTCAAAATAGACCAAAACATCAGACAGAAAGCATAGGTACTGAGGAGTGGTCTGTGGTCCCCACCTGCAGAACCACTCCTTTATTGAGTGTGTCTTGCTAATCACCAAAGATTTCCCCCTGTTGTCTATTCCATTTGCACAACAGCATGTGAAATTGATTGTCAATCAGTGTNTGGTCTGTGGTCCCCACCTGCAGAACCACTCCTTTATTGAGTGTGTCTTGCTAATCGCCAAAGATTTCCCCCTGTTGTCTATTCCATTTGCACAACAGCATGTGAAATTGATTGTCAATCAGTGTTGGACAGTTTGATTTCACAGGAGTTTGATTTACTTGGAGTTATATTGTGTTGTTTAAGTGTTCCCTTTATTTTTTTGAGCAGTGTACTTTATATTCAATCTATGGCATTCTATTTCCCAGTGTTATGAAGATAATATCACACATGTGCCAATTTCTTTTAGCACTTATTCAAAATAGGAAAGAGAAGAAAACATGCCATTCAAGGATGACATATGTGTTGATTTTCTTATCACAAAAAATGGCTACAAGAAAAAAAGATTTGCCTAAACGTTCCCAAATCTACAGTCGGGGCAATAAATAAAAAGCATAAACAGCTGGAAGAGTGACAAACAGGGCTGGAGGTTAATTAGATTATATTTCACCACATGATGATGATCTCAAGGAGTGTAAAAAAATAAAAAATAAAAATAAAAACTTTCAAAGCAATGTAACAATCAGCTCTTTGAGTAGAATGCCAGAAAACTAGTCAGGTGAGACCAAGCCTAAACTTTTTGATGACAAACACTCCAGATCCATTTTATGTGAACAAAAGCATTAGTATATGTCCACTATTAATTATGATGGAACATCTGTGATGCTGTGGGCCTCTTTCTCTTCCAAATGCCCTGAGAATTTAGATAAGAGTGCAAAGCGTTTTGGCTCTTTAAAAATTATATTTTAAATAAAATTCTTATAACAGCATACTCATTTAAAACATATAGCCATATTAAGAGGAATGATCCACCACAAACAAAATCTATCTCTTTCAATGGCCATCTTTAAAAAAAAATAACTGTTCCAAGAATCTGTTTCACACTTGAGATCTCTGAAATTAAAGACACATTACCAAGAATAAAAAAATAATGAAAATACACATTTATCCTCTTATAACTGTATGAATTATATTCCAAGAAATACAAGTAGAGGTGTGTGGTTGTGATTGGCTGTATTCAATGTTTTCTCTAATTTTGCTGAGACATGGACATTTTAAGGCTGACCAATTAAAATGTCCTCTTAAACTGAATACATGAGTGTTTGTAATTCCAGGATAACAGGAAAAACGTCACCACTTATGAAAGTATTTTATTGATTTATAAAAGTTATATTTATAAAAGATTTAACTCAGCAACACCAAATGAGGTAGGTGCTGTGCTCTGCATTCCTATCACTTTTAGAAATGAAAAACCTACAGTGGATAACCTTTCAATAATAAGTTTGATATCAGCTCCTTCAGAGTTGTTACTTCTGCATGTCTTTGAAGGGGTTTTTGTAAAGCTGAAAGAGAAAAATATTTGCAGAAAAAATTTCAATTAATACTAGATAATCTAGTAAAGTAGCTGCAGTGAGGTGAATATTGGTTTAGGTCAAACAGCAGTCAGCAGCATTGTGCATGACATAATTGGACCTAAATTGGTAGGCGCTTACTCTGACGCAAGGTCTGAGCATCACGTGACAACGAATTATCTGTTTATTGATCATTAAGAAATTAGCAACAAGTTCCATTATTTCTTTTTTTTTTTATAGCAGTGTATCTTGGCAATAAATACTGTTGGAAAGTCTATTTGTTTCCCCTTAAATGGTGTACCAGTTGTAAAGAAAATATATTTCAATCCTGTAGAGACTCACAATAAGAAACACAAAATGCAATTAGAGAAGTTACACAATGGATGTTTATTTGTTTGGTGCTCAGACCCCAGAGGAAGACATGAATGCTGATAATGCATGAACTGATGAACGTCTTAGGATTCGAATTAGAATTGTCTTCCCCCAGATCTGGTACTGGTGATGGTGAGGAGGCCTGATGATAATGGAACTGAGAATCTGAAGGAGGCAATGGGGTGGAGGAGGGTCGAAGTTCGACTGACAGCAGAGATCCATGAATGGGAGACTTTAAATGCGGAGCCTTGAAGGATCATTGGCTGAGGATTATTGCAGACTTGAAGCTGATTGGTTGGCGTGGAGACGCACAGAGAAGCCATTGGGTGAAGCTGGAGGAGGGGTGAGTCTCCCAGTTAGAATTTTCGTCTTTACTCCATTTCTGTGTTGAGCAACAAAGTTGAGTATGTGGGTTTAACCCATGATCCCAACAAACTTGTCAGGAATGGCTGACATCATTGCTACAAGGATTTTTTTTTTTCCAAGAAACAAGTCGAGGCTCTGATGAACCACGTAGACCCCTCAGGTCTTCAGAAACCTGGTTACTTACTACCCAACACAAGAAAAAATCAAGGGGAGGCAGCAGTTAGTTTCTATATTGGTCAGCTCTAGAACAAACTCCCTGAAAACCTGAGATGTGCAGAAACTGTTTTTTTTTTTGTTTTTTTAATTACTGAAAACATTTTTGTTTATAGCAGCTTTTGAATAAAAACTGTGTAATGGACTATTTATTCTATGCCTTAAATATTTGTAATGTAACATCTTTTATGCACTAGATTCATGCTTATATTTTGCTATTTTGTTTCTTTCCTTCAATGTCATGTAAAACACTTAGATTGCCTTGTGTGTGAATGGTACTAAATGTACAGACTTGCCTTGCCTTACTCAGAATGTGTGGATCATAGAGTACGCTATGACTACTTCTAAGTACACATTGTTGCTTGGCAGTATCAAAGTAAACCAAGGTTTTAAAAAGTTAGTTTCAAAACCAGCAATGTTTTCAGTCTTAGCATTTCTATAGTTTAAAAGTATTTTATTGAGATGCCGAATAAAGAGTTTTTTTTATAACATAGTGAACATTTTCAGTTTGAGTTGTCTTAAAATGCTAACATCTGCTAAGAGCAGAGTCTGTCTGACTTGCTCTTAGCCTTCTACCACCCTGGGAATGTATTTATTTTTCTTCCACAGACTCACTGCAATATAACATCTTTCTACTACGTCACGGTATTTGTAACTGATAATGACTTCACAGAACAAAAAAGAAGATGTTCATTCTATATTTTTTACTAAAGTTATGTATTAAAATCAAAGTAGCATTAAATAAATGTTAGAACTATCATTACTTTGATGGAGGAGTCTACTCGGCTGTTACCTGCTTCAGGGCTCGCCACAGAAAGTCAGTACAACTTGCAGACAGACTTGGTAGAGCTCTTATGCCGGATGCCCTTCTTGAAGCTGGAAATCAAACTAGGCCCCCAATATCAAAGACACGGACTTACTACATGTTATACATTTGTTTAACTATGATGTAAATTACATTAATACCAAGTAATTGTTGCATTTTTATTCAAGGTTATCAAACCAGAAAGAATCTCATATCTGGCCTAATGGGAGGAAAATTTTTCTGTTCAGTAATCAAATAAATTATTTTCAAATGCATCCAAGGTAAATAAAGCCTCCTTTTATTTCTATTGTTTAAGTATAATTATTACATAAACATGTTAATGACCAAAGCTCAGCCTTTATTCATTTTCACACAGAGAAGCACTGATCACATTTTTGTTGATTATCTCTGCTCTCACTTGGCTAACCTTTAAACAATTAATTAATTAATTCTACTCCAATTCCTCGCAGAATCATTCATAAACTTTGGAATGCCTTCTCTTTTAATTATAGTCGACAAGTGCAAGATCTTTGCATACTTTAACCTTGTAGAACTGGCTTCATCTGGAGTAGGGCTTTGTTTTCTTTCTCAGTGCCGTCTCCGATTTTAATAAGTTAAAATATGAGCTGCCATATTGCGGGGCCTCAGTCATTCCTCTCTGCAGTCAGATCAGGAACAGTGGCCATTAATAGTCTAAATAATAGAGTGAGCTCTAAAATGTTTCCATTCTGATTAGGGAACCCTGAGCACCAAATGATAGTAAGACGTAACAGATTTCAACTCATTCCCAGCAGAGGCAATCATTTCATGAGAACAATTGCACCAAACAGCAGTTAGTATTGCAGGTATATCAGAAAAGCTTTGAGAAAGCTCTTACAGGACAAAGACAGCATTCCTGAGAGAAAATGACTTTCATGCTGTAATTGGTTAATAAATAAATTATAGCGAACCAGGAGAGAAAAAACTTTTCCCTCTCCACACCGAGTGTGTTATTTTACTCCTTGTAGTCAGTGTGTTTGTTTGGGCACTTATCTACAGCAACTGAACTAAGAGCTCAGGTGCTGTTTAAACCACTGACCTTTTCACTCAAATTTCCAGTTAGCTGCTTAAGTCAGCATATAAGCTACACACCTTGCAGTTATCACAACAAATCTGACAGAATCACCTAAAGGTATATATATTTTTTCACATAAACATCACAATACTGATGCATAGAGGTATAAGTTGCTTTATTGGGTTGCAGAACAAAATGTTAAACAGATTTTTCAAAAGCCAATACTTCCTCTGAACTCCAAATCTTGTGATCCCTGTGAGTACTGTGAAAGCCAGTCTGTGTCTACAGGGTTCATATTCCCACTGGTCACTTTAAGAATTATGTAGCTCAGTCTATTGTATCTTTTCATGACCTAATTCAATCAATCCCTCCTCTCTTGTCCATTTCTCTGAAGTATAAACCCGTCTGGTGTCTGAAAGCAGTCCAAAAACACACACAGCACAGTGAACGCACAGATACATGTGTGGAAACCTCAGCGGCTATAGAAAGTAAACAGGATTAACCGGCTATCCTTCGCTTCACTGTAAACGGCCTGTAATAGCACCACTGCTTCTAAATCCCTCCATCTCTTTCTCTGGTCCCCCCCCCCCCCCCACACACACACACACACACACACCTCCTCCTTTTTCTATTAAACATGGAGGTTAATCCTCAGCCCCCCTTGTCCCCAGTGCTGTGGCCCAGGATAAGCTGTCAGAGCTGAGCAGCTGATACTCAGATCTGCTCCAGAAGCCTGGACACTGCATGTGAGTGTGTGTTCGGAAGTTCTCGGCATGCACTATTATTTATTTTATTGTAAGTTCTGACTTGCACATGTGCTTAGAGCCCCTCGTATGTGTGTCAATGGCCAGCTGGGCTGCATGTTCGGAAGTTGCTTCTGTATTTTTTAATTATTGCTACCCTTTTATAAATGAATTATGATAGCCTTACTCAGGATATTTTTCAAGATGTTCATGCTTTACACATATAATTTATAAATAGTTATTCACGTTTCGAATCAAGTGGACAACATGTGCTTAAGACTTAGCACACGTTTTAAATACAGTGTTGTGAAAAGATTTTTGCCCACTTTGAAATATCTTCTATTTTCAGTTTATTTTTTTATTTTGTATCAAACATAAATGTTTTAGATTAGAAACATTCTTACATTGGAATATGAACGCCAGACTGAAAACAAAAAGGAGTTTTAAATCCTAACTTATCAACTTAATAAATCACAAATGGCCTTATTAACCAAATTCTTTGGAAGTTTAGCTCAATTTTAATTACTGCCAGGTTTGTACAAACAAGAAATTGCTAGAATATTAGATGTCTAAAAACTTAAAATAGGCTAAACAATCTCAAAAATGACACATCATGTCCCGATCAAAAGAAGTTCAAAACCAAAGGAAAACAAAGTCATTGAAATCTTTTGGTCTGAAAAGGGTCATAAAGCCATTTCTAAGACCTAAGAACTCAATTAAATGATTGTGAGAGCCCACAAATGGAGTAAACATGCGGAAATGATGAACATTCCCAGGTATGGCTTGCTTATCAATTTATTCTGGGAGCCCATCGGTTACTCTTTCTGGAGGTGACAAAAGAACCCACAACAACTTCTAAAGCACTGCAGACCTCACTTGCCTCAGCTCAGGTCAGGCTTTATGATTCAACAATGAGAAAGAGACAAAGTAAAAATAGAATCCATGAGAGAATTTGAAGAAGGAAAATCACTGCTGACCAAAAACAACACAAACACATTGTTTTTGAACAGTACGCTCAAAAACAATGTCCATGGCACTAAACAAAAACGAAATGAGTCAGCACTGCATTCACTGATAACCAAACCTAATTATCGCAATCTGACAATACAAGCAAATGAACAGAAAAACAAGGTGCTCACATTAAAACTCCCTTTGAAGCACATTTCCAGGTTTCTATAAGATTTTTTTTATTTTGTCCTGAATCACTGCCAGGTGGGAAATCCTAACCTCAGCATTTTTAGCTACTTTGGGGAATCCAGAATAAATGATTTCCTCACAATCCTCAGTTTAGCAGCCACTGCACTCAACAGAGCCTGTCAAAACAGTCCCTGTGGTTGAAGTATATTCAAAACGTAGTTACACTAATGCTAAAAATGTCAGATAACAATTTATACTGATGCATGATGTGCAGTTAGTTTACTCAAACTTTCTGGCAATCTCCTCCGGACATAAGCTCAATAATTTTAACAGCAATGTTAGTTGTTAAATTATGTTATCAATATGTTTTTAACTGCAAGACCAGTTTAATCTTAAAGTGGTGGGCATTTCTGTGACAGCTACCCAGGTGTGTTGGGAGATACAGATTCTTCCTTTCCACTGGTTGGCCAGTCAGTGATATTGCATAAAGTGTTGCATTAAAATCCATTGAAGTAACTTATATGCAATTGTATCATCAACACGCACACATACTGTATCCAAAGGTTCTGAATAGCTGTCCACTGTAGCGAACTCATCGCATGAATGAGTTAATTCCCCAACCAATCCCCACCAGAATCCAATCTCTGCTAAAGTAATAAAGTGCACTCAGCACCAGTAACAGGAACCTCTGGCTGAGAGCCATTGACACAAAAACACTGACCTATACCTTCAGGCTCTCCGCACTGGGTCTAATGCTCGTACTGGGGGCTTAGTGAGGACTCACTAATGGTCACCACACTCCTCATTGATGTCCCACATACCACAGAAGTCATTGTGCTTTTCCTCTCAGCCCATTTTCCAAAGGAAAAGTCAGTACTGTTCAGCTGGACGAGAAGTGACAGGAAGCACAAATATCGCCTGGAATGACCTGTTCATCATATAGGTCACAGCCGTCATGTTGCCCCATAATATAGGAATTAATGCTCTGTAATAGGTTTCAGGCCTCTAAAAAGTAATTCAAACTCTAAGGGACCAAGTAATGAATAACAGCAGTTACTCGACTTCAGGGCATCACCTGACTCCGACCTTCTTAACACTCAATAAAAAAGGAACAGGGCCATTCAAGGAGTGGAGGAGAAGGGAATAATAACCCCCCACAATCTATCAGAAATAACTGTAGTCTCACTAGGTCAGCTGAGTACATGAGATTTTGTCTCACATAACTAATCCTGCATCTTCACGTCGGCAATGGAAAATTCTCATCTTTGTACTTCTTATCATTTTGCAGGGTAACAAAGAAACATGCGCTGACTTGTTAACTGTTGCAAAAACAAACCATTGAAGTTGTTTTAGGTTGTTTATGTAGATGTCAGGTATCACTGGAATTCAATATACTGAAAGGGATACTTTGAAAAATTTAAAATGAAAAGTTATAAACAGTCAAATGTCTTCCCTGCTGTAGATGACTTGGTTAATGTCTAAAGTAAGTATAAATCAGACTGGTTGATCGTGAAGGGTGAAACTAACAGCTAGTCAGAGTGGGATTAAGACAAAGGTGGATATCTGGCATCTAAAGAAATCTCTAGTCTCAAAAATGACGTAGCAGGTAATGCAAACACTGTAACTCTTTAGACTATAAAATATGGATCTACGAAGAAAGCCCGATATTTATTTTCTCAGGAAACATGTGCAGGAGAAGGTGCTTCAACAAGGATTGTTAAAAATGAAATATACTGAGAACAAACCTTGTAAAGTGTTTCCAGTCGGAGTAAATGTCAAATATAAAACTAAAGACTTTACATGTTCCTTTCTCAGTACAGGTTTTACACATTTATAATGCACTAGCTGCTACCTCTATTTCTTGTGTAAATAATCTTTGGCTTATCTTTAGAAAACTGTTCAGTGCAAATAGTTTGTACCAACAGCTTTTTAGATGGTACAGGTCTGATTTAGTCTAGGTCCCTATCAAATTAACTGTTAGACCAACTAATCTGGATTTATCCTAAATTAAGACATTATCAGATCTAATCTACTGCAGGCAAGATCATAACTGTTAAAAATGTTTTAATAGAGTTTTACCATACAAATGTAGAGTTTAAATATTTCAATCTAACTCTAAAGAATCCTAAACGTAGATCTCTGTTGAAGAATTTAGCAAATTCTGCTAAATGACTTGTAAAAGTGAATAAACTTACTTGTTTACTACAAGGGCATATACAGGGGTTGGACAATGAAACTGAAACACCTGTCATTTTAGTGTGGGAGGTTTCATGGCTAAATTGGACCAGCCTGGTAGCCAGTCTTCATTGATTGCACATTGCACCAGTAAGAGCA
>JAHUTJ010067528.1:0-15492 GCA_036250325.1 Characodon lateralis
TCTTGCCACAGCTCACATTGATGTGCCATCCTGGATGAGCTGCACTACCTGAGCCACTTGTGTGGGTTGTAGAGTCTGTCTCATGCTACCACGAGTGTGAAAGCACCACCAACATTCAGAAGTGACCAAAACATCAGCCAGAAAGCATCGGTACTGAGAAGTGGTCTGTGGTCCCCACCTGCAGAACCACTCCTTTATTGAGTGTGTCTTGCTAATCGCCAAGATTTCACCCTGTTGTCTAGTCCATTTGCACAACAGCTGTGAAATTGATTGTCAATCAGTGTTGCTTCCTAAGTGGACAGTTTGATTTCACAAAAGTTTGATTTACTTGGAGTTATGTTGTGTTGTTTAAGTGTTCCCTTTATTTATTTTAGGAGTGTATGATGTGAATATGCAGATTGAATAAAATACCACAAGAAAACATGTTTGGAGCAGTGGGTGGCCCTGGTCTGCGATGCTGCTTCTTGTGGTTATTAAAATGAGCCGTACTTTACCTGTTTGTGGCACAGGGCAGAGGAGCGCTGCAGGACATCGACCAGATGTCCCTCTTCAGGCCTCTCTGTAAGTTCTGTGCCTCCATCCGGACAGTCAGGGAGATCGTGCCTACACTCAGGAAGGCCCTGGCAATTGCTCAGTCGGGAACCCCTGGTCCTGTTTTCATCGAGTTCCCCATCGATACGCTGTACCCCTACCACTTGGTTTCCAAAGAGTTTGCTGGGAAGAACCCTCCCAAAGGGCTGATGGGAAAAATTGTTTCATGGTTTGTCACAGAAATGTGCTGTTTTGTTGATATGTAAATAAAAAGAGTCATTCTGTGTGAAAAACAAGCAGCTGTTGAATCTAGACTACAACAATGAATTTATATCTATTCAGTTAATGAGTTGCTTACTTGTAAGGTACCTCAATAACCACCTCATGAACCTTTTTGCTGGAGCCTGGGAGACCAGAGATGTTTCCCCGCTTCCTGTTCACATCCCTCAAGCCACAGAGGATCAGGTAATCCCAGCTTTTGGTGTTACTTATGTTTTGATGATGTAGTAATTTGCAGTAAATATACGATGCCATCACGTTATAGCACAGAAAAGGCACAAATTAATTTGCGTCTTTTGCTTCTTTTTAGGTACAAAGCTGCATAGAGCTAGTTAGCCGAGCCAAGAAACCAGTCATTCTTCTTGGGAGCCAAGCCACACTACCTCCAACGTCGACAGAAGACATTAGGTAAAGGAAATGTTTTTGCTGTTTGTCTTTTGCTCATTGCAGTCTACAAATGTGATTTTTGTGCTCTACTGAGACGTATTTCTGTTTTATAGGAGGGCTTTGGAGGATCTGGGTATACCCTGCTTTCTTGGAGGCATGTCTAGAGGCATGCTGGGCAAAGACAGTCCCATCCACATTCGACAGAACAGGCGGGACGCTCTCAAGGAGGCCGACTTAGTTCTCCTAGCCGGTACCATTTCGTGAAAGTTCATATGAAAAATATTGGTGGCCTTTGGCTCTGAAAATTGTATGAGATGGATTACAGTGCTTCGTAAAACTATTCACTCCCCTTTTTCACATTTTGTCACCTCATAAGCTTTAATGAGTTTTCATGAGATTGTGAGTTAGGGACCAACTCAAAGTACCACCTTTGTGAAGAAAAATGATGAGTTATTTCTAAATATAAAAAATGTGGCTTGCATTTGTATTTAGCCCCATTTACCCTGATACCCTTGACTACAATCACATGTAGCCAATGGCCTTCAGAAGTCAACTTATTAATAGAGTTCACCTGCTTTTAAATAATCTCAGTGTAAATCCAGCTGCTCTGTGAAAGCTTCAAATGGAAACCATAATTGATCAGACAGCATCATGAAGACCAAGAAAGGCACCAGACAGGTCAGGGAGAAAGTTGCAGAGAAGTTTAAAACGGGTTAGTTACAAAACAAATGCCGATCTATGGAGATCATCCTGGACACACAATGAAACATGGTAGTGGCAGCATAATGCTGTGGGAATATTTTTCTTCAGCAGGGGCAGTAAAGCTGGTCAGAATTGAAGGGAACATGGGTGGAGCTAAATACAGGATAATGTCAGCGAACATAGAGCCAGAGGTGCACTGGAGTGGTTTAAATCAAACAATATTCATGTCAGAATGTCAAACTCTAAATCAAAATCCAATTGAGAATCTGTGACAAGTATCTGTGACCTGGAAATTTCTTTTCACGGTAAGTCCCCATCCATGGCTAGATTTTAGCTGTTTGGAAAGAAAAATGGCCAAAAGAAATTCTGTCTTTAGATGTGCAAAGTTGGTAGAGACATACACCTAAAAGACTTGCAGGTGTAAAAGCAGGAATAAGTGGCTCCACAAAGTATTGACTCCAGGGGGGCTGAATACTACACACAGTGCTTTTCAGGTTTAAATCTGTAAAGAATAGTTGAAAACCATGCACCCTATTCCTTCAACTTTCCAATTACATACTACCACCATTAACATACAGTGAGGTTTATGGCTGCGACGTGACAAAAATTACAAATTTTCAAGAAGCAAGAGATCATCGTTAACTGTGCGGCAAACTAACGATGTTGTAGAGGACCGCACTGGGTTAACTCGGTGAATTTCGACTGTTAGACGTGTGCTTCAAATACTCTCCAGGCCGCTTCTTGTATGTTGCAACCATCAATTTATTCCACTTTAACTGCCATACTTCTGGCTACATACTGACCAGGCTAAACCATACAACGGTGCCAACAATACAACCAAGTCATGTCACGGTCAACAGAAATTACGACCACCACCGGCGCACCCACTTCCTCATACATACAAAACCAGTGCGCCAGTATGGCTCCCATTCATACCTTAGTGACAGTCACGCCCACCTCGACACACCCACCACCCAAGTGTCAAAGCCATGTGCTCCTGCCACATCAATAATTACTTATTTCAATCATATGGCTCTTACATTCCGGCCCCTAATTATTACAAAGATAATTATCTGAAATGTTAATACTGTAAGAGACAAACCTAGGAAACAAATAATCATAAATTTGCTCAGTATCAAACTTATTTTAATATTTCCTTTAGACTAAGTAATCAACTAGAGTAAAGGAAGTCACTAGTGATCAGAACGGAAAGGAAAAGTCGTTAAATGTTCATGGCGTCTCCGGCTCCTGAAGCAGGCACAACTTGGTAATCGGTCTTTCCAGGTAGTTCGTCTTTGTCTTGATGCAAACTGATCGCACAAGTCCTCCTTTATCCGGAACAATGTTCACAACTCTACCCATTAACCAAGAGTCATCCACGATGAGGACGACATCTCCTGGAAGAAAGTTCCGTCTTGTTCTTTGCCACTTCTGCCGCTTTTGTAGTTGAGGCAAGTATTCCTTTAACCAACGCTTCCAGAAGAGATCCGCCATATATTGCACCTGCCTCCATCTTCGCCGAGCGTAGACATCATTCTTGGAAAACAATCCTGGTGGCAATGAAGGTGTGGTCTTTAAAAGAAGAAGATGATTTGGAGTTAGTGCTTCCAGGTTGTGGGCATCAGTAAAGGCTTTAGTTATAGGTCGACTATTGATAATGGCCTCAACTTCGGAGAAAACTGTGTGAAGACTTTCTTCATCAAGACTCTGTGTTCTTAAAACAGAATTTAACACTTTTCGAACAGACTTAATAAGACTTTCCCATGCACCTTCATGGTGTGAACCAGTAGGAGGATTGAAAGACCATTTTATTCCTTTCTGAAGGAGAGCGTTACTGATTAGAGTTTGATTCCATCTTCCAATTTCTTCTCTTAACTCGCGATCAGCTCCTACAAAGTTGGTTCCATTGTCTGAACGCAGCTCCAGTACTTGACCACGTCTGGCAATAAATCTTCGGAGACCATTGATAAAAGAATCAGTATCCAGTGATGACAACATCTCAAGGTGAACTGCTCTTATTGCCATGCAGGTAAAGATGACTCCATATCGTTTCAACAGGCTCCTGCCACGCTTAATTTCAAAGGGACCAAAACAATCCACACCCACACAAGTAAATGGGTGTTTATCTGGATACACTCGTTCCTGTGGAAGATCTGGCATCCTTTGACTTCCTGGTGCAGCATGGAGTCGTCGACAAGTCACGCATTTTGATAAAGTCTTCCTGATTGCAACATTTTTCTTGTACACATTCATTTCTTTCTTCAATCTTTCTTGAAATTTAACATCATCAAGATTGGAATCTGCTAGGTCCAACTTCAGTTGCGCTCTTTTTTGAGCCAGTTTGGACAGGAATTGTTTAAACCTGAGTCGCCACCCGACCATTGTTTTCAGTTTGTCCCAGGAAGAAAATGAATGAATGAAGCCCATAATTAGATCCACTTGTTCATTGGAGGATGTCGCATTAACAGAAACCAATGTCTTGACCTCTGGATCTCCTGGATCCTCCAGAGCAAAATGACTTGTGTGCAACAATTCGGTACTCCACCAGATGCTGCTCATACTCTCCATTTGTCCACCAGAGAAATCTCAACAGATCAGAGTCAATTGGTGGTACTCGGACCTGATGAAACATAGCCTCAATGTCCGCTGTGATAACAACAGGTTCCTTTCTAAATCTGGTGATGGCACCAACCAATGAACTGGTCAGGTTTGGACCTTGTAAGAGTTGAGTGTTTAAATATTTTCCTCCAAATGTTGCACCACAATCAAACACGACTCTTATATTTTTCTTATGAGGATGATGTACTACATGGTGTGGTATATACCAAACCCTCCCATCACACCGTTCAAGATTTTCAACTGAGACTCTCTCAGCATAGCCCTTGGAAATTATATCATTCATGAAGTTGGTATAGTCAGAAAAAAATTGATGATTTTTGGTAAACTTCCTTCTGAGATTCAAAACACGCTGTTCAGCCACTTTCCTATTGTTGGGCATTTTCAGATCTTTGTTTCTCAGAGGTAAAGCAATGGTGTAATGTCCATCTTCCAACTTCATTGATTCTGTAACCAGCTCCATGAACTGATTATCTTCTCTGGACCATCCAGGTTGTTCATCTTGAGAACATTCAGGAAAATCGACCTTCAGTTGTTGTTGCCACAAATTCTCAAGTTTTGACACAGAAATTCTGTTAACAGTAACAGTGGATTGTAGCTCTCGTGTCGACATCACAGTTTCCTCTAAGAGGTCCATTCACTGTCCATCCAAGAATCGTCTTAACTGCGTAGGGGCCTCCATTTTGACTTCGGATGACATCCCATGGCTCCAGCACTTTAGGCACATTGGTCCCGATGAGCAAATCAACTCCTGAATTGATTTCAGTTATCTTCACATTTTTCAGATGTGGCCATCTTTCAAGGTCTTCTTGGTGGGGGATGTTGCTGTAATGAACAGGCATGCTTCTCTGTGTGAATAAGTCAGGTAATTCACAAAAGATGTCTTCATTCAGCCCAGCAATCTCCAAATTTGACACAATATTGCTTCCAACCACCTTTTCTTGACCCATCGTCCATAAAAGGATGCTTGTATGTCTCCCAGTGACATATAATCTATTCATTAGTTCTTCAGTACAGAATGATGAAGAGCTTCCAGGGTCTAAAAAAGCATATGTTATTATTGTCTTCTGGCTCTTTGTAGACTTCACTCTGACTGGTAAAATAGAGAGAGTACAGCCATGCTCACCAGCCCCAGTTAGACCACTGGATTGAACAGAAATGGAGGCACTTCCACCTGTTGTCTCCACTTCCTTCTTCTTATGGACTGGACCAGTTTCCTTTTCTTTGGAGAAGACATGAAGCATTGTGGGATGTCTAAAGTTACACACTTTACAGTAATGTCGCCTTTTACAGTCTTTGTTGATGTGCCCAGTGCATAAACAGCCAAAACACACCCCATTTTCTTTCAGAAATGTCAATTTCTCCCCATGTGTCCTCCTTTCCAGTACAGGGCATGTGTCCAAGGAATGTCCAGCTCCACAAAATAAACAACTCTTTATAACAGATGTCTCCTGTCCTTTCTTTACTTCAAGGTCAGCTTTCTTCTGCATATCTCCAACAATAGTAGCAAAACTACTTCCTTTTATCTTTAATCGCTGCTGTGATTTATAAAATTCCAACATCCTTCTTTGGTCTAGATAAAGAGTCTTGAATATCACCAAAAAGTGGATCACTGGCGATCTTCACTTGCCTTTCTACAAACCGAACAATGTCACTGAATGTTACTCTTCTTTTGAACCTCCTGTAAATCACACACATCATTTCTCCATCTGTCCCGCAGTTTAAAGGGCAGTTTTTTAAATGATTGTTTGCATATTGGCAGAAACATTCATCTCATGCATACAGCCATTGTTTTCCATCACATTACAGCATTCCCTGAGCAAAAAGCTGAATGCTTGTAAAGCCTTTACATCTTCTGCTTGCAAAGCAGGCCATGACAAGACTTTATTCATGTATGCAGCAATTATCTTCAATGAACAACCAAAATGTTCTTGAAGTAAAGATTTAGCTGTCCCATATCCAGAATCACTAGGCATATGAACTCAACTTCTTACTAGGTCATGAGGCTGACCTCTAGTGTACTGCTCCAAGAAGTATAAACGATCTTTGGCACTGTGCGCCTTTGTTTCAATGCTGTGTTCAAACGCTGTCATGAATGTCTTGAATTGGAGTGGATCACCATCAAATATTGGTATGTCCCGTTTTGGCAGAAAAAATAAAGATTGTTGATTTACAAGCAAGCTCGTAATTTCATTCTGCCTTTCCAACACACTTAACAGTTGTTTATTTTCATCAGCTGACAATGAATTTTTATGATGCGATGGTTGTGGCTGTATTTGATGAAACATTTGTTGAGTCGGAACTTCAACTTGTGTTGTTTTTATCTTCACCTGGTCAGTCAGTGTGTCTGGATTTTGTTTAACTTTTGTATCTTTAGGTCGTGCACCCAAATAAGAATAGGACTGAAAGGTTGGAGCTTTGTTATGACAGTCAGTTCTAGCTGCTGTAGGTACAAATGTATCTGCATCAACATCCAACATTTGAGATCTTTTATTTTCACGCTCAAAATATGAATTCATGCCATCAGACCTAATCTGTGCAGCACTAATTACTTGAGAACAGACAGAGCCCTGGAACACTTTAACTTTAGCCATCGAGGCTGCAATTTCAATCTCCAAATCCAGTTCTTCTTTCTTTCTCCTTAGCTGTTCTTTCTGCTCCTCTAAAGCATGTTTTTCTTTCAACAGCTTGTGTTGTGCCTTTAATGCAGCCATATCTGCTTCTTCTTTAACACGAGCGAAGATGTGGAAGACAGAGAGGACTTAATTCTTGATGAACGACTTCCTCTTGACCTTTTGCTGTCAACATTAGAAACACTGTCACTTGGCTTAACATTATCCTCAACATCCTCATTTTCATCACACTCTAAATGCTGAAAAACTAAAGGTTCATTAATCTCTTTATTCACACAGGGTTCAAAACTAGTCAATTGAACCTGATTCAAATCAGCTTTTTCACCCATTTGAGCTGCATTGTTGAGTTGTTCTGCACCTGAAAGCCATGTTTCAACTTCTTGTATAAATTCTGAATTATATTTACACAGGCTTGAAAACCAAGTGTTTTGTTTTTCTTGTTCAACAGGACACAGTGGAATAACAGACTCATACAGCTGTTTTGCATTCTCAAGCAATAATTTTAAATAATCACAATGAGACTGAACACTCAAGATTTCCTTCATTTTTCATAAGCTCTTTCATAATGTTTATTTCTCCTTTGGTTTTATGTACCCTTGATTTGAGATCCTTTTGAAGCTTCTCAATTTTATTTTGTAATGCTTTAACAGTTCATTTTGATTGCCTTTTTTCATCTTTACCGTTTACAACGGAACTTGATTTAGATCCAGCTGACTCCATTTTCCGTTGTTTGTCTTTAACGATTCCTCTTCAGACAAAGCGACTCAGTGCATGAGTATTTGTCCATACCTCAGTTCCAGTGGACTTGATTGAGCTGCAGTGAAGGAATCTCATTCAATTAACTGATGACGCTGCGCTACACTCCATGTGCCATTACCATTTCCAAACTGTTCCAAGCAGAAACGAAGAATCCAGACTTGCCTTTCCAATAAGCCGCTCATTCAAATTGTCAGTTTCTGTTGACGATAACTGTGCGGCAAACTAACGATGTTGTAGAGGACCGCACTGGGTTAACTCGGTGAATTTCGACTGTCAGACGCGTGCTTCAAATACTCTCCATGCCACTTCTTGTATGTTGCAACCATCAATTTATTCCACTTTAACTGCCATACTTCTCTTTACTGACACATACTGACCAGGCTAAACCATACAACGGTGCCAACAATACAACCAAGTCATGTCACGGTCAACAGAAATTACGACCACCACCGGCGCACCCACTTCCTCATACATACAAAACCAGCGCGCCAGTATGGCTCCCATTCATACCTTAGTGACAGTCACGCCCACCTCGACACACCCACCACCCAAGTGTCGAAGCCATGTTCTCCTGCCACATCAATAATTATTTATTTCAATCATATGGCTCTTACAATTGTTCTTGAGATTTTTATACTCAGAATACATGGAGTCAGACTAGATGGTGAAGGACTGTGGCTAATATTCGTCGTTTTTTTGCAGGCACTGTGTGTGACTTCCGACTGAGCTACGGCAGAGTTCTCAGCAGAAGGAGCAAGATCATTGCTGTCAACAGAGATAAGTCGCAGCTGCTGAAAAACTCTGATATGTTCTGGAAACCAACTATAGCAATTCAGGGTACGTCATTAAAGCGCCACCTTACTTTCTGTCATAAATTTGATTATTTATGAGATGATCAGGGTTCCTATGTAGTCATAAAAGGTCTGGAACAGGATGTAATTTGCTTTTATTATTTTCCAGGTCTGGGTAAGTATGTAAAAAAACTAAACTAGTATAAAAACAAAGTTTTCTTTTTTTTTCCCCCACTATCTAAACCATAGAGAGCTGAATTAAAAAAATAAAATGGAAGTCCACAAAAAAGAGTGAAACAGCTCATGACCACCATGCTGAAGTCAGCATCAGGTTGTACAGATAATAAATATCCAAAGGGGTAAAACATGCCCAAATGTCCAGAGTTTTGTAATAACTCATAAAAGAAATTAAGACATTTTAATCTGGAAACTTCAAAGTGCCAAATGTTTGAGTCCTCTATTGTGACTTTGGGTATGATTCTTTGTTTTCTTAAATGTGGATTCTTAAAACAAATAAGGGGTCTTATCTATGTATGCAATTTTTTTTTAAGGTGACGCCGGTTCATTTATCGTGCGTCTCTCCAAGGGGTTAAAGGGCCATCGCTGTCCTGAGGAATGGCCTCAGAGCCTCAAAGCTGGAGATTCTACCAAAGAAAATGCAAACAGGTGAGCAGTGGTGAGGATCTCTGCGCAGTTAGAGCAAAAATATTAAAATGCACCGTTGCTACAAAATCATTTCTCAACATCTTATGTACTTCAGGGCTAAAGCTAATGAGAAGACAGAGCACCACCTAAATCCTTTAAAAGTCCTCCACCATGTGGATGAGCTAATGGCCGAGGACAGCATCATTGTAGCAGACGGGGGAGATTTTGTGGGAAGTGCTGCTTATATAATAAGACCGAGAGGACCTTTGCGTTGGTTGGATCCAGGTAATATACAAGCAACAAGCTGATTAAACCAGGGAAATCACAGGTTTTATTTGATAAGGGAAATCTGTGAAGGAAATACCTTTACAATATAATACAATAACCTCTTGAAGTTCATTCAACATTCATAGCAGTGCTACAGAATCACTAGCACCAATGTACTGTGTTCTCTTTCCTTTAAAATGTCTTAATCCCACTGGTCCATGTTCCTGTAGGAGCCTTTGGGACTCTGGGAGTTGGAGGAGGTTTTGCTTTGGGAGCAAAACTGTGTCGTCCTGAATCTGAGGTATAAAGTTTACACTAGATGTTAATTTATTTGATTAACTTTCACTTTTCAGCCATTATCCAAAGAAATAGAGATTCTGCGTGTTGTGCAGGTGTGGATAGTCTATGGAGACGGCTCCCTGGGCTACAGTGTTGCAGAGTATGACACATTTACCCGGCACAAGGTAAATCAGGAATCTTTGACTAGACCCTGCATGTAAGAAACCCAGTTATTCATGTGATACAAGAAACAGGTCAAACATTTTTTGCAGCATAAGCCAAGAGTTGTTCATAGGTCAAACAGAAGTGTTAGCTCACACACTTAGTTTAGGATTTTTTAGCATCCACATGTTTAATTAGAGATGCTCGGATCACAGATTTGTGGCGGATTTCTGATCTCTGGTTTTTCCACAGGTTTTGGGCAGATTTTTATTTCTCTGTAAGAACTTTACCTCCTGCAGTAGGAGCCAAATTGGTCATGTTGCTGTGCAAGAGAGTACTTACTCTAAAACATGCTTTCACAAAACATTTACAACCGATTATATCTTCAGAGTTCACATCTTAAAATGTTTTAACATCTAATATTAGATTAGAGACGTTTATCGCTAGTATCACTAAAAACGCAGTGTCCATGTGTGTTCACTAGAGAATGTACGTAGATCCTTACTTTGAGATTTCCGAGAGGCTACCAAGCTTTTCAAACGCACCATGTTTCATGACATTAAGAGGTTTAAACCTCAGGGATAAAATACAGAAACGTTGCTTTACTCTGTTCAGTCTTCCTGTTATCAGCCGAAAGCCTCTCTCTTTCGGCGTGTTGTAGAAAATACAGTTTCATTTTAAATAGCTGCTTACATCTCTGTTGTTCCGCTGACTTAATTTTTAAACGCGTCTCTGATATTGATAACAGCTGACTGAGTCATCTTCACTTGGTGCCAGCATCCACACTGAAGAGTGTTGTTTTTAGCGTGAACTGGTAGAACTTACAGGATTCAGAAGGGGTCTGGAGCTCACTGATCAATTTTCAGCTTTTATTGTGCAAACTCCATGTCGACTAATGTTTGCACATTATCTGTGTCTTCATCAGAGTCAAAAGGCAAGTAATTAGAAACAACCTCAAACTGGAATTATTGGAGAAATGGTTAAGTACCATTACAAGCCCACTGGTGAGAGCAGAGAAGGGTGGAGCTCGCCATGTGGATCTTTTAACCTTCTGCATATTTAGTCAGTGATTTAAACTTTGTAATGTTCTTTTTTAACTGGGTGGTGTTTGGTTTGTTTGACTTCAGAAATGTTGGGTGTGGATAGTGAACACATTGGTGAGCTCCACCCTAAATACTTGCCTTAATGCTGTCTTCACGTTTGCCTCTGGCGAAGATGACGCTCTGTACAGATGATGCTGTGTGGTTATGTGAAGTTTGCACAAAAAAAATCTCCACCCCCATTCTCTGTCCTTAAAGTTTAAAGTCCTTCAGCAGTGAAGCACATGATTAAGCTATTGATTACTGTAAGATGCTTGTCCTAATTTTATTGGTAGAACTTAATGCATGGTGTGTTTATTGATCGGATAAAGATAGGATTTTTGAGTTACCAACCTGCCGGACATCGGTCAAGGTTCATCAGCCTTGACCGATGATCGATTTTTTTCTGTGCATCTTTAGTTTGCATACATGGCAGTCAAAAGGTTCACTGCTACATTGATTGGCCATTGTATTGAAATTTGGTATCAGTTCGAAGACTAACACTCACTGTCCTCTGGTTATCTACACATTGTCTTTACTTGATCTCCAGACACCAGTTATATCTGTGGTTGGAAACGACGCATGTTGGAGTCAGATATCCAGAGAGCAGGTGCCCATCCTCGGCAGTAACGTGGCTTGTGGCCTTGCTTTTACAGGTACATTTTTGGCCACAGTTATGTGCATGTTGATCATATTATATCCCCTAATCTAAAGAAGATTGTTTTTGTATATTACTAGGCTTGAGCTAAATAGCAAAATCTATCATCTTTAATTTTTTTTCAGATTATCACATAGTGACTGATGGTTATGGTGGTAAGGGCTACCTTGTCGGACGGGAAAATGAGGACCAGCTAAGTGACATCATCAAACAGGCTCAAAGGGAGGCCAAGGAGGGCAAGGCTACACTTCTCAATGTTTTGATAGGGAAGACCAATTTCAGAGAAGGCTCCATCTCTGTGTAGAGCCTCTCTGTATTGAAAGCACTCGCATATTCTTTACCTTTGCTTCCTATACCTTTTTGTCAGTTCTACGAGGGATTCTAACTAATAAGAACATATTTAATTTTAAATTTCACTAATTTAGCCATTCCCACTTCAAAGCTTTGATGATCCTTTTTACACCTTAAAGCCAGAGGGCACATTTTAAAAATTTGACCCATTAGTCCAATAACGATCATTTCCTTTACCTTATACATAATAACCCACTCCAGACTTGAAATAGAAGCATCTGTTGTTCATCATCCTACCTTCAGGGTTGTGTTGTGATACTGTAGAAAGCAAATGCTGCATTTTAAAAAGGGAAATGGTGAATATGAAATGTTTGCTCCTATTAGGGTTATCCCCTTCTAGACATTTGACCGTTAAGCCACCTATTGCAGGTTCGCAAACACGCTAGCTACAGGGATTACTTGTGAGAGCCAGCATTAACTCGAGCTATCCTAAATGACCAGTATGCCTTTTTTTCTACAGTTTGGACACAAACACTGGGCCTTTTATTGGGATTCGGGATATCTTAGAGCTGTAACCTTCAGTCTCAGTAGATGCTTTATAAAAAGAATTCATTGAGCTACAATTGTTTCTGTGAATGTTGTCTCCTGACAGATGGTTTGCCTTTCAATGTTTGATTGTATCTTCATATATATATATATATATATATATATATATATATATTGCTATGTATAGATTGAAAATGATTCTTGTGATTCAGCGAAGAATTAAAGACATATTTAAAGCTGACCTTTTTGAAATGATGTGTTTTCCTTTTAAATCTGGCCACGAACGAAAAGGATGCAATTTTTGGCGTCAATGTAAAGCCTTTGGGTCATTTCACTTCTGAATGCAGCGTTATGATTCAGTTTGGTGCCCTGAGGTATGTCAACATGTAGGTTTAAAATATCACTTTTCTCCTAAATAAATATTTCATAGAAATTAGATGTAACGGACATCTGTTCCTTGAAGTCATGCTATGCGGTATGTCAGGTGTACTTTGATGATGTTGAAGGGCCCTGGGATCTAAGGGTCATATAATCCACAGTAACAGTAGCTTTAATGCACACCTGTTCACTCTAAACAGTAGTTGTATAGTGAAATGTCATATGCCGTATAGAGATGAAAATATTTTAATGCCGTCTTTTTATGTTCCAGGTGAGCTCAGCTCAATGTACAAAAAATATGGCTTTCACGCTACCATCAACCTTGTGAATGCAGTTGATTTTTCTAACAGCAGATGGCAGCCAAGCAATGTTTTTTTGGCCGGAGTTTGGAATGCTGACGTGGTCCTGTTCATTAAATCTTAAAAGGAGACTGCATGGATTTTCTACGGGGAAAACAAGCTGTGCAGCTAATGTATTGGTCAAGTCGAAAACAACTTTGCTTTTCAATTAACAATAAAAAAAGGTTTGATTTTTCAACTACAAGATGACGTCCTCAACCAGACATTCTATTTAGCAGAAAAGTGTGATACTTTCTTTACAATCTATATAATATTTTTCACATGTATGTTAATGGTCGCAATAAAAGTTAAAAGTTTGCAGTAAATGTGTTCACCATCTGTATGTATCTTCAATTATGTAAGCAACATATGGTTGCGTCACGGTTGAGTCTCCTGCTGCGTTCAAATGCTTTTTGTAAAAGTTCACGCTTTGAAATGATAAAACTTTTGTTTTGCAGTTAAATTGCAAAATAATACGGATACAAGTATTTCATATTGTTCAGGAAACATCCATGTCATCGCTTAGAATGTCATGGGATTCTAAAGCAAATATCGTTATTAGTCGTTTAGGGTGACGTTCACGTAACTGTTAGATTTCGTACGGCACGTGAGGGCGTCATAAAAGCCGGTGCACATTACCGCCCGCGGGCGGTCACTTTAATGGTTTAAAAACCGTCAACACAGACGGAAGAGCTGCGAGTGGCTCTGACAGCAGCAGAGGTCGAGAGCCTTTATGGTACCGGACGACTCACGGGTAGAATACATTAATTAGAGCTAAATATGTTTTAGTCGTAAGTTGTTCTGTCAGAATGACCGCCAGCAGCATTATCGAGGGAGTTTCGTGCTTAACAACCCTGGACTTTTTTTAAATTTTTGTCTCCGTTAACAAACTTGTTTAGAAAAAAACGATTTTGTGCCGGATCTGATCTGAGCTGGCCTGAATTGTTTAGGGGAGTTTTTTTTTTCTCCCAAGTTACTGATGAGACTGTAACCTTTATTAAACAGGTTAACATAAATAAAGAGAAGAAAAAAAAACGCCACGAAGGCTAATCAATTTCCAAACTCCTCAAAGTGGATCAAGTTCAACCTTGACCGACTTTATTTGACTCATAATTAACGGACCAAAACACCTCAGCTGAAATAAACACTGGAGTTATCTGGGGCAAGGTGAGTTACGTTTTACGTGCTTTTTTTTTAAATCAAATGTTTAATGAATTTGTATCATGTAACACACGTCAGTCAGTCATTTTCTACCGCTTATTCCATAGTGGGTCGCGGGGAAGCTGGTGCCTTTCTCCAGCAGTCTATGGGCGAGAGGCGGGGTTCACCCTGGACAGGATAACAAACGTCACAAAAAAAAAAAAAAATCTTTCCTTGAGCATCTTCAGGAAATCAGATCAAACTTTCTGAGCTTAGCGTTGAGCAAAAAGCGAAGTAACATTTAGAATATTATGAATTTGAAGCAAAAATATTTTGTTATAAAGTAAAAACAAATGTAGTGGACACAATGTTTATTTACAAAAAGCCTATCCAGTTTATGACATCACGTAAGGTGTTTCTGGAAGGAAAAGAATAAAATATTTCCTGGTTGCAGGGAAAGGACAGTGTTGGGTAAGACCAGATGAAGTATTGTTTGGAGCCTCTGTTTGATGAGAAGTGTCACTGATAATATATGTTGTTTTTGTGCTAGGGCTTCACAATACATCACAAATATATAGTCATCATAATATGACTGTGCAATATTAATGTTGCAAAGGACTGTTTGGAAAGCAGTAATTGTTGGTTAGTACATTTCAGGGATTAATGTTTTGCATACCAATAAAATAATCGGCCTGATTGAGGAGCTTCACCGCTGTAGGCTAGATGCTCACATCTAATACACATGACAGTAGCTAAGATGCTAAAGGTTACAGAGTCAGAAGGCTGATAGATGAGAAAAAGTAGAGGAAGGGCAATGTGGTTTTATGTCAACTGATATAGTCATCGCAATATTTAGCAATAATAGCACAATTGGAAGATGTTCTAATCAGAATCAGCTTTATTGCCAAGTTCGTGCATACAAACAAGGAATTTGACTCCGGTACACTTTGCTCTTTTGTTCTGTTTTTGCATTACAGAATATACAATTTACAATGTACAATATACACATAT
>JAHUTJ010067529.1:0-15489 GCA_036250325.1 Characodon lateralis
TGCCCGTTTGTTTTGTTCCTGCCTCCTGCTAAGTGTGAGTTTTCGTAATTAAACCTTTTCTTCACTTACCATCACGCTGCCTGCTCGTCTGCATTCTGGGGTCCAATATCAAGTAAGCCGTGACACATTAATGCAGTTTTCAAGTACACTTTGAATAGGAAGACACACACACATGAAAAGAAAAAGGAACAAACCAGTTAGGATTTTTCTTTAAAGCAACAGGATTACCATTTAGCAGCTTTTTCTCCAGATGTAGTATGCCCCTATCTAATACAAGTGGGTTCAAGCAGAAATTTGTGGCATGTAACACAGAGGCTGTCAACAAAGTAGACTATTAAATACAATAAAGGAGACTCATGTCTGTTTTCCACAATACGGCATAAATTGTGAGTTCTTAAAGCAGTACCTGTAAAATATTCCAATACTAAAGCACTTACTTAAACTGAATGTTTAGAAGTGCATACAGTTCAAAAACAAAACTAAAAAGCCACTTCCCACAGTTTGGGGGTACAGCTCCAAGTGCAACGATGACCACTGGCACCTAGTCTCTCTGTAACATCTGGATCTCATCTTTGAGGCTTTCATATTTCTTGAGTTTCTGTCCTTCTGGATTTTGCTATTGCTTAGGATTGCTATATCTATCATTACGGCACTTTATTCTGCATTGTTGAGTAGGCATCACCCACCAATCATTTTTCATCATTCTCGGTGGTGTCTCCCACCTAACTGGACACAGATCTTCCTGTATACTATTCCAGGCACATATTTGTTGCTACGAGTGTATAAATATAGACTTGCAGCAATGTATATATGTATATCTGATGACATTTGTAAATGGAGGCTTTGTCTGGAATTTTTGTGATGAGTCTAGCACACAAGCATGTTGATAAATATTATTATATTATTGTTCTTCTGGTTTAAGTTTGGATTGTTTGGATGTTGTTTTCCTTCAAATTTAAAACTTTCCATTGAAAGTCGTAGTTTTTAACGGCTGTTGTTTATCAGCTGACTTCAGCCTTACCACGGTCTCCATGAGGCGGCACAATTTTAATAAACTTTTTTTTCCCTCTGTGAATATGGTGTGGTCAAATGAAAACCCAGATTTGTTATACCAGATCTTCATATTTACATATTCCACTTCAATTTGAAATTTACATTGGCTGCTGTAATTTTCTGACTTGCTTCTGACATGCTTTTCTGTGTTTACTGTGTGATAGAAATTGTAAGATCATGCTTTTGACTCCGCTTCAAATTTCTTCCTTGGAAAGTGTTTTTTGTTAAATTTGAAAATCCTTGGAAAGAGCTTTTAAGATGCAAGTTTATTCCTTTTTCTATTGAAGCCCCTAGTTCTATCTTTATTCAATTAAATTTGTATTGCCTGTGTTAGGCGTTTAACTTGTAGTTTCTTTATTTATTTTTATTTTCTTGTAGTCTATATTCTTTTAGTGTTGCAATTTTGTATTTTATTCCTTTGCTTACTTATTTCCAAGACCATTCTTGTACATTTAGATTTCTCTGAATCTTTCCAGTGTTTTTCTTTAGCTCCTGTGTTCGTTCTCTCTTCTCTCTCAGCTCTCTCTCCCTTCATGGGTCTTAGCTGACACTAATTCCCTCCTGATTACTATCACCTTTGTGCCATGCCTTCTCTCCTCTCTTCCCTCTGTATATTTGCTCTCTGGTTGTCCATCTCTTTGCTGGTTTCTTCTGTTCTCCTGACTCATACTCCCTTTTGCTGCCTCTTGGTCCGTGTTCTTGCCCAGTTCTCTGATTGGGCTCTTTCTCTGTGTCCATTTGTAAGTCTTTTGTTTCATTAAATAATTTTTTTCACTTTATCCCTTGGCTTCCGTGTTTACCTGCACCTGGATCCCACTGCAAATGTATTATGACAGAAACATTTTAGTTTTGTCGCAGGGTTGAGTTTGCTCAGAGAATTTGACCTGTTTAGAACTTCATGCAATTACGTAGAATGACAGAGATTGCATTTTTGTCCATGTGTGTACACAATGTGATTTTTTTTTTTTTTAAATGTTTTTTTTTTTTTGCACCATGATCCCCAGAGTCTGTAAACAGTGCTCACTGGCACCAAAAATCTGTCAGTTTGTCAGGGAACAGACCTGACCCGGGATCACATACATGTTTGTTTCAGTCAAGCAAACATGTTAGAATTTTGTTTTGTTTTTTTTGTTTGTTTTTTGTAGCTAAATCAGAACTCAGTTGGGCAGTTTTAACTATATTATAAACCCAACTTTAGCCAACAGCAAAAGAAAAGATGTGTATGTTTATTCTTCCTTGTCTTGCATCCCTAAGCATTTTAAGCAGCAGAGGCATGAGGCCACACTGCTTGTGCGGTGCTATTGCCCAGGGATGCTATGATCATAGGTGTACTGGGTTGGATCGCTGTAGAAAAGGAACACATATGAGCATGCAGGAGATATGCAGCAGACTGTCTTAGGGATATAGAAATAGGGTGGGGAAAAATCCTTTTTGTGACTATCAAGAATGTCACGAATGTAAATTTGCCGTGGTTCAGTGAGGTTCTAAAAAGTCATTTAGGTAGTGAAGAGAGTAGAGTGGTCTTTATCCCGTGTGGAGGCAAAAAAAAAAAGCAGACCCATAATGTTAACAAAGTAAACCCAACTCAAATTCTGTTCAAGTTTATTTCCCATCTCTGCTGGTCTGTAGCAGGACAGTGTTAGGGTCCATTCTATTCATTATTTACATGTACATATTGTGTCAGACACATTCAATGATGTCAGCTGCTATGTGGATGACACCCAGCTTTATATCCTCCCCAATCCAATTTCTCAAACTAAACATTAATAAAACAGATGTTCTTCATGTCAGAACAGCCTTCATCCTAACCAGGTTCCACAATATTTCCATTAATATCTACTGTTCCTCCATCCTTCCCTACCCTCAGGTGAGGAGTCTTGGTGTCATCCTTGACAATATTTTGGTTTTCACACCAGTAATCCCATCTATCCAGCATCAATCAGCTCCCTGCTGTCCTCACTCCACATGCCATCTTTAACCATAGTCTCACACTTCATGGACTGAGTACAGTAACTGTCTTTTTTTTGGTTTTCAACATCCGACACACAGACTCTCTTCTTCGATTCAGTAAAAATGTTTTATTTTATCAGTTGTTTATGATTTATGTCATCTGTAAGGTGACCTTTTCATTTCAGAATGGTGCAGTCAAATATAATGTATTACTATTACTGTTAGTGCAAGGTAAAAATGTCACTGCATTATACGTATATGTTTTGACAGAATGAAGGAAATTCATAAGATTATCTAGCTTAAATTCATAACAAAACATATCAGGGATTGGGGAACACAGTGCAAAAGAAAGCAGTTTTATAATAAGAGTGTAAATAACTTGGAATTAAAGTTTTTAAGTCCCCATAAGAGATAAATGAATGTTTTATCATGAAACAAACATACTGAGATAACGTGTTATTTTGTTACTGCATATATATTTAGTCTGCTTTTTACCTAGAAAATATCTAGGTTAAAGAATTTAGTTTTTCTTATAGGGAAAACAAATTTAGCAGATATACCAGGGATGGATGGATGGATGGATGGATGGATGGATGGATGGATGGATGGATACTTAAAATTTTACAATAAACAAAATATGTACTTTCAATTCAATTTTATTTATATCGCCAATTCACAACATGTCGTCTTAAGGCACTTTACAAAGTCCATTCAATCAAGTTGTACAGATTTCAAGTCAAGTATATATATTCCAATCAATCCTAACTATTAGACATGGCAGCCAGATTCAGAAACTTAGACAGTTAAGTTGGAAACTGCTTCAAGCTGAAAATGTCACATCAAGTAATATTAATCATTAATCAGTAAATAACTTATCAGTAATCTCCAAGCACACTTATCAACTATTTCCTCACCATAATCATGTGGAGATAATCACAGGTATCAGGCTCTTATCTTGAGAAGTAGTTTTTCTTTAGATTATAGTATTAAACTATAGCTTGGTTATCCCAACGTGTCAGAATAGTCAACTCATGACCTTGACCAATTTACAGCCATAATAGTTATGACTAGTATGACCATTCTCCTCTTTTAGAATGAGCCATTACCTTTATATGACAGTGCAGACACATCAACAGCACTGTTAAAAATAAGCTGAAAAACATTTTTGACTTAAACCCTCACTGTAAACTGAATGGGAAAACAATTGAGTTCTGCATAGTTCTACTGTTATTTGCTGTCTTTATGCTAAAAATGTGTGAATTTCACATTGCTGTTTTTGGCAGGCACCAAAGGGGCCATTTAGCATACATTAGTTTTCCTTAAAGTAAAAGGGCTTTGGTTAGCAATTCTCATGTCCCACAACAAATAACAAAACTGCTGACTTTTAAAGGCAGCTAACAAAGCAGTTTATCCCCAAGCATCAACATGGCAATTACTATAATAATGCAATATAAGGTGAATTATACACAAAGAAAATGGTCACAAACAATACAATTTGTGATCATTTTGCTTTTTATTTGTATTATTTAAATATGAGCTAAATTAGAGAGCTTACACATGGTCTAATGAAAGTTAAAAAAATTATTATTTTTTTAAAGACACCATCAGATATGTGAGGTTTTGTTCTTAGCTAGATTACACAGTTTTATTGGGTGTGTGTGTTTATGGGTGTGTATATACAGGTCAGGAAAATGAATGACGTGAAGCCCTGAGACAAAGCATAGGAAATTAAAAGACTTGTAGTGGTTTATGGAGTTCAGTACTGCGGTGTGTGGGTGTATTAGCAGGTGGCAGATGTTATATTGCTACTGAGGCCTTTTTCTAACCTTTAGAGAAAAACTGCTGCCTTCTTTACAATTTTCAGTCAACCTTCTTTCAACATTATTTGCATTTATATATATGTTCATGGACACATCAACGAATTGGTAATTAAGGAAAAGAAAAGTGAATGCAAAGAGTATGTTAAAGAAGTAATGTGTGGAGGTTGTTGGAGTAGAGGAGATTTGAAGGCTGCTGAATTTAAGGCCTGTGATTCTGTGATATTGAGTCAGGAATCTGGCTCCATCCTAACAAAGCTGACATGATGTATTTCTTTGTTTCATTTTCCATAGAACCAACAAGTGGTTAAAGATCAACTAATAGAAAGAAGCAAAAAAAAAAAAAAAATTTAAACCAATGTGTTGGGTTCTATTAGGAAGGACAAACATTTGGTGCAGATCTGTTCATTCTAGGTATTCTAGGGGGCACAGTTGATCCAAATTCCAATAGACTGACAAAGATCATTCATGTCCAGTTCAAAGCAAATCAGATCATGTATGTGTGATTTAGAGCTGACAGTATTCAAACAGCAAGAAATCAAAATTCGCCACTCGCCTTGCCCACACGGTTCAGCCAATAGTCACTGTTCAGAATAGGATTCCAAATCACCTTATTCTGTGTCTGATGACACAGAAAAGGAGGACATCCACTAGTGAAACAAATTACTTCTTTTTTCAAGTTGGTGGTGTTAAAGTGATGTCAGCAAATACTGAGTACTGATCTATGATGACACATACAAAGTTTGGTACAGCTCTGATATTATGTGTAAAAGTTATTGCACCTTTTATGACGAGAAGTCTGATTTTGAGGCTTGGCAACGCCCATGTGCTATGATACAGCAAAAATATTATGATATATTTTAATCTCCAATGTTTTAAGACTATATTGAATCTTTTTGAAGTCTGTAGGAGGAGTTCTTTCAGATACAACCTGTGTCAAAGAGACAAAACAGCAGTTTGGATTGAAAATGGCTGACTTCTAGTGGTGTTTTAACCATAGACATCAATACTTAGATGCTCTATTGAACGCTAAACGGTGTTCCGACGTCGCCGCCATTTTTGTGGAGTCAAGTTGGAGAGCCAAAATGCCTCTTATATATGCAGCATGGAATTGTTCAAACCATCTGGGTGTCCAAACCAAATCATGGAGAGCTTTGCTTTTTTGTAAGAGTTCTGATAAGTATTCTGACTTTATTCTTGTAATTAAAAAAAATATATATATTTCTTAGTGTGGCCCTGATTCTCTGTCTTACTGTCAAAATAAGGTGAGATCTTTCCATGTAATCCATGCAACATTCATTAACTGCTCACAGTTAAATCCATAAAAATTTCAATAAATATCCTTTTTGTAATCCATGCAACAATTATTAAAATACACAGTTGAAGCAGTAGAGAGTGAAACAAGCATATTCTCATATTCTGGGACTGAGAGACTGGAGAGGCCTGTATGGAGTCACATATTATCTGTCTTATCTTTTGCAGAAGTATAAACAAGTGTGACTAAGAAAATGTTGTATGATGATTTTCCATTTTCAACAAGTATTAAATGAAATGAGTAATCTTTGATTATCAAGTTAAAAGATGCATGATTGAAGTATGAATGAGAACTGATAATTAAAATAAAAAACATTAAGGTTTAAAATTTTCAATCAGCTATATATGAAAGAGATATAATGTTGATCAGTTGTGATGTATGAATAAAAAAAATTAAGTGATGCTTTTGTAACTGTGTTTTAAAGTAAACGCAGAAAGTTGAGAATGTATGTGTGTATGAATAAATAAGATGAGGCATTAATGTAAATCTCTGTTAAAATGTATTTTATGAAATAAAGTCCCTTTATTCGTATTAGTTCATATCGCAGCCTTGCTTCCAGCAACATGGCAGACATATGGTTACATCTCAGCAGGTGGCCAACCCAGTCAAAGAGGCGTCTACGTATTAATGTCTATGGTTTTAACCATGGTTCTAGGAGACTTATTTATAGGTCTTGGAAAACTACATATGTGTACTGAAGTTTCATAGTCTTTGGTCAAAACATGGCTTGGGACTGACTGGTTTAATGCACGGATCACTGCCACCCAATTTTTGCCTGACTATGTCATATTCAGTTTGGTGCAGATATTATGATATATGTGTAAATACATATGGTGTGACATCATGGACATGCATACAATATCACACACACCCTCTGGCCAAAGGTCTCAGTACTGGAGACCAAGTTGTGGCACTATGTGGCAAGAAATCGGTCCCCCGCCCCCATTAACACTTTATTAATGATTTTTAATGTGTTTACAGATTAATTAATAACATATCTGTAAACTATTTAAAAGCGGTCTATAAGGGGAGCCTTATTGTAAAGTAGTACCAACATTACACTTCCTGTTCTTAGTTATTCTTGGAAAAACTTTGAGGTCTGGCCTCCCCCCTTAGATATAGATGAAAACAGGATTTTGATCACTTTAGATCCCCCATGCTTTATCAGCAAATTCACCGAATTTCAAGATGAGCAGAATCTCTAGAAGGAGTTTGATCAAATGCAGGTAGAAACAGCCAAAACAGGGACAAAATCACAATTTCAATCCAAAATTGCCAACTTCCTGTTTGTTGTAGAGCACTAGTGCAAGAGAGTTTTGTCAAGGTCTTCGGAAGTTGTACAAGTCTACCAAATATCGTATATTTACGATAAAGTAAATGAGGATGGTGTTGTGAGGCTATTTTTTTTTTCAACTTTTGCGAAATCCTTAGAATACTTTAATTTCACATACAACTGATGTGTGTACAAATTGTGGTGTGTTTTCATACTTGTTTAGACCTCCAAAAGCCAATTCATTTGTCTGGTGAACAATCATAAGAAACAACTGAATTCCAATAGACCTTCACAGCACTTTCGCTGCTCGGGCCTAATTAGTAACCAAGCATTTAGTTGACTAAAATGTTGTCATCTTTTTACTACTATTTAATACTTAACCCTCCTATTACCTCTGGGGTAAATTTTTTGCTGCTAATATCACTTTTCCTCTGAGAAACCAGACCCATTCTTTGCCTCAGTAGCGCTGGTTTTGGGCATCGCTGAGTCAGCGCTTTTGAAGAGACTCTTTTAGGGCTCTGTGTGCCGTCCCTTTCTGCTCTCTTCTCAACTGAAAATGACTTCTGAGAAAAGCTTTTCTGTAAATGAGGTGTGGTTAAACTCTTTCACCATCAAGGTGACATAGAGTAGAACGTGTCTGAGACAGAGGATAACATTGAGGAGGACCCTGATAATGAGAATGACACCCTCAGTGTAGACCTTCCTGTACTCTCTCAACTTCCAGCAAACACTTTAATTCCCAAACATAGAAAGTTATTGTGATTTGTCTCCCTACTTCCACAAAAGGGGAAGACTTAGTGCTGCTAATGTCATTAAACTTTTCCAGGCCCCACCAGATACACTGTCAGCAACATCCAAGACATAAAATCAGCATTTGAGCTCTTCATAACACCATCAATTGAAAGGGTATGCTTGAGATGACACATTTAGATGGTCAGTGTGTGCATAGGAAAGAAGTGGATGGAACCCACAAGCCCTGATCACTCCTCATTTTGACTTAAGTGTATGAATCAAAAAGGCAAAGCAATTGCAATTCTTTGGACTGCTGACGCTGGAATGGCCACATTTCCAGCAAGCACGTCTCTAAATACATTCCATGTTTTCTCCCGTGTTATGTGCTTTGATGACAGAGAAACAAGACATGGCCAATGAGAGCGTGAAAAGCTAGCAGGCATTGTGTTTGTGTTTCTTGCAGTTAAATTAACCCCAAATATAAAACATGCTACTACTCTTAATAACAAAAATTACTTTTCATACCAAAAGTTACATATCACAAAAATATGTAATAATAAAATCCATTAGAATAACAAAAAGATATGAGGCAAACCTGGCTTGGATCAGATGGACCTGGGCACCCTTCTGGAGTAAGGCCTGACAGACGGGGAGCTCACTGACGAGGTCTTGGTGGTGAAGCTTTGGCTGCTGTGATAATCAAAATCATCACAACCACATAAAGAAGTTAAATATGTCACTTTGTATATGTAATAAGTGTACAAATGATGATTTGAACTATTGACATTATTTCACTTTTACACAATATTTCAATCCGTCTCCAAGCAGGTTTTGCAGCATAGTGCGGTGTGCTGTGCGGCTTTCTTCAGGTCTTTGCTGTCAGGCTTTGCATTTGGAAGTAACATCCATAAGGTTTATATGGACCAAGTGTTCCCAAGCAGAACAGTCATTAAAGCTGTCAGTGGTTTAATGCTGTATTTGATTCATATAAAATTTAATTGTTGTACAAACTCTGCATACAGATAGACCATTTTCATTGTGAGGTTTAATCATGTGGTGATGTGCTATAAATAAAAGGCTCATATTTATTTGATGGATGCCTGTGCATTTGTGTTAAGATAAATTTTAATGTTAATGGTTTATTATTTATTGTCCAATAAAAGGTATAAATAATAATAGAAAATAAAGGGCACTGAACTGACAATGTGATTATCTTTCTTCATGTGTATGCTGACTGGTGCTTTTTTTCTTTTGCATTGCAGAGGACAGACTTCACTCTACATAATCAAACCTTAAACCACCACTACACTGCTACACCTGCTTCTACATCTCAGAATGACGGACACGCTTCAATGAATGATGGCTCCACCCCCTCAGAATTGATGTTTAAAAATTTTAATTTATATTTCTTTCGAAGAATACTGACAGGAACTTTTTGTGGAGTGTTTTCCATCTAGTGAGGAATATTTCTTAGATGTGCAGGGAGTAAATGAACGGCTGCTACCTTTCTTCTGGATGGTTGGAACTCGCTTTGTTTTTAAAAGGGCTGTTAGCAACTGCAACCATCATCTGCTCAAGAGTTGCCCTGGATTTTGTTTATGTTTGCATCTGCATGGCATAAGTGATAGAGAGAGTAAACTGAACATTAACAAGGATATAAACTAGGCTGAGAACTGGCAATCATGTCTCGGTGGAGGCACCATTCAGAAAGTTGGATTGCTCTCTTTCAGACTGCCAGGAGCAGGGGCAGGAGGATGGATGAACTCAGACGTTCATTGGGCATGAGCTGTTGGGTGGTCATACTAACATGGCTTGGACTGTTGCTTCTGCTGTGTCCAGTTGCTGTGTTGGCTGAGAAACTTGATGAGAATGACCCAGTGGTCACAACTGTCTATGGCAGGCTGCGTGGTATCAAGAAGGAGCTTAATAATGAGATCCTTGGACCCGTTATACAGTTTCTTGGCGTCCCTTATGCCACCCCGCCCACTGGTGAGCGCCGCTTTCAGCCTCCAGAGCCGCCAGCATCATGGTCAGACATTCGCAATGCCACACACTTTGCCCCAGTATGTCCTCAGAGCATTGTGGAAGGACGCCTGCCGGATGTTATGCTGCCAGTTTGGTTCACCAACAGCATCGACGTGGTGTCCACTTACGTTCAGGATCAGAGTGAGGACTGCCTTTATCTCAACATTTACGTACCCACTGAGGATGGTGAGTAAGCCGGCAGGCCTGGGGTCAGGCCAGTTGTGGTTAAAGTGGGAGGAAGAGTTGAGAGAAATAAAGCCACAACAATATCTTAGAGAGCAATTGTTCAGTGTGAGAGTGTTTCTCTGTCTCTGTCTGCCAATAGAGGAAAAGCATGACCTTGTGCATGTTAAATGTGCATGACAGTGTTTAGGCAACCTGAGAATGTGGAAGTGATTTGTAAAAGCAAAAGCAGTGTGCACATGTGTTTACAAAACTTTAATATCCATTCACAGAATTCCTGGACTTTTAGCTTCACCCTTCATCCTGTCTGACCTTTTTGCTCCTCCACATGCTCTCCTAATTCCTCCTCTAATAGTTTCCTCTCCCATTTCTTGATCTTCTTTCTCCTTATGGCCTTAGTTATCTTCCAACACAGAATCCCCCCATCCCTCCTCTCTCATGTCTGTAGCTCATCATAACGTATTGTGCTCTGCCACAAAGGCCACAGTTCATTAAACAAGAAAATCATTGTCATGATCATCACCGATTGATTTTGCTGACTGAATGACTGGCTGGCTGACTGATAGACTGAATACTGCTCTGATTGAGCTGGTGGGATTCATTCTCTCCCTCCCTTCCTTTGTTTCTCCTTTCCTTCCTCTCTAAGTCTCTTTCAGTCAATCAGCTCTGTGTGCAGGGTGTGTGTCAATGTATCAGTGTGTGTGTGAGTTTGTGTGTGTGTGCATGCCAGCTCCTGTGTGATTTGTGCGTCCAGGGGCTCCATGTTATTCTTTAGTTTTCTATTCATTTTACAGTCAAAAGAATATCCAAGGAATGTGCCAGGAAACCGGGCAAGAAAATATGTAAACAAGGAGGTATGTATGATCTGAATACAACCATTACTATGCCACAGAAGGAAGAAGGAAAACTGTGGGACTACAAGGAAGAATTGTGTGGTATGACACACTGTATAGGGTGAAGCTATAAACCTGAGGTCTACAAATTATTCAGGGCATGACTCAGGGCATCAAGAGAGTGAATCTTTGCATAAGTTGGAAAGTCAAGATGTCAGCCAATATTCTGACTGAATATATTTCAGGCTTATCAGAAATTGTTATTTAAGATTCCAAGGAAGATTTTTCTTGATTGGTCTTGTTTGATAAGACCTTAAAGCCCTGAGTCATGCATGGAATTTGCCAACCTTTTTATAATAGAATCACTGAGATTTAATTGGCTGCCAGATCTGAGGTCAGAAGCTATGTGGTAATAGTGGTTGATGTGTGATGGGATAACCGCATATTACATGAAGTGTAGTGGAGTCTCAAACAATAACACCCCCCCCCACACCACACCACACAAACTAACCCACACACACATATATACACAGACACACAAAGCCATAATGATATAGATGCACGCAGGGTTAAATAAGATGAGCTCAGGGTGGACCTTGAGTGTGTAATTTCCATTAAAAGAAAGCAGAGCTGTGTTCATGTTGGCTTGGGCCACTGTATCAAGTACTGTTTCATCAAGATAATACCCTCCACCGCCTCTTTGTCTCTCAGGCAATCCCTCTCTCTGGATGCGAGGACATGTGGGGATTGCGAGTGTGTGAGAGGAAAGAGATGCTGACAGTGTCCTTGATTGGGTCTGGGTGTTAATGTCATTGCCTTGGCAGTGACTCTTATTGTCACTTATTGTATATCCCTTAGCATTTTATTACCCAAATACAAAGCACTCTCACTGTTCTTCTAAATTCCTAACATCATTTATCTGCTTTAACATTGTGCACACATGCACGCACGCGCACACACACACACACACACGCACACACACACACACACACACACACACACACACACACACACACACACACACACACACACACACACACAAACAGAGAGAGAGAGGGGAATATTGACATAAATTGGGAGATTACAGAAGCTTAAACTGGATATTAGTCACACAGCATGGAAATGACTATTTAAAAACCAAGACCCATTCAATTTCCTGATCTTTTTACTTTATGATAAAAAGAGATTAGGTTTAAAACGGTATGTATGTAAGATGGCAGGTCTGAGGGTGTTTTTACAGTAAAGACTTTTTTTTTTTTTGCTTGGGTTTGTGTTCTTGACTTAAATTCACCACCCACTGATAGCAAGGAAAGAAAAATAGTCATCTGAAAATTCAGTTTACCTCCAGTGGTCCCACACTTTAGTAGATATGTCATCAAACTAAGCTGTCTGCAGTTGTTCTGCTCTGCTCGGCCATGTGTACTTTGAGCAGTCTCTGTTTTGGAATCAAAAACAGAACAAAAACTACAGTGGGGGCAACTCTGTGAGTTTAGAGCACAGATGCTTGGAGAGGTGAGGAAGGGATGTACGGATTATAACCAGGAGGCCAATAAGTGCACTGGCTCACACAAGGAAATATTTTGAAGTTAGGAAGGAGCTCAGCAGCTGCTGCTTCAACTGGAAGAAATGAGCAGAGAAGTTTTATATTTGGTCCGACTGCCTCATGTGGAGATGACCAGGAAGAAAGCACAGTGTTTACTTTTCCTTTCATTTTCGTTTAAAGGTCTTAAGTTATATCACGTAGTATGGTTGATATCAATAGTCTGGTACCAACCAATATTAAAATTAGTATTTGTTTGATGCTGTTCTTCTTTTGAATGAATGAATCTTTGTTGTTATTGTACATAGTATAATAAAAGGGTGAGAGGTTGTCTCTCAAGAAAAGAATAGTAAAAAAATTCAAACAAGCGAAACCGACATCAGACTGAGCAGCTACAGGAGAAGAGAAGAAGTAAAACATTTTACACAGCTTTAACACCAGATGCTTTATGCTTTCTGAATATTAACTTTGCATAAGTTTTGTTGTCTTTATTCAAACTGCATAAAATGTGGCTAGGTTTTGTATTTTGGGGGGAATTTATTTGGTTTTTTAAGATGTTAAAATGTCTTTCAAACAAAAGAAAAATGTATTTTCCTTTGGATGTTTTTGTGCACTGACCTTTAATCAAATACATTTTTGTAATACAAAACCATTTAAATTTGATCACTTTTGTTTATTTTCTTTTTAATTTCCTTGTGTTGGAAATTATATTTTGATTTTCAACCAGGTGCAAATGCCTTTTATGGACTGTAGATGTGGTAATTTGCATAAATTGGACAAAGGAAAAAAAAAGCTTTTTGACAACTTTGTGCTAAAATAAAAACTGATCAGAATCAATGTTGCCCCTAACTTTTTTAATATATGGAAGGAGAAAAACAAAATCTTTTGATTAAAAAAAACAAAAAAACATTTACTGCTAAAACTGGCATTTAACAGGTTAAAATTTACTACAATTCATGATAATTTAAGTTAATTATGCCAGATATGAGAAAAATGCATAAAACACATGTTGATGCATAATATTTCTAAAAGAGATACAGGTGAAGCACAGAATGAACAGACCTAAAAAGTTTTGGGATCAGTTCAGTTGTCCTCAGTCTCATGTTGCTTATGTATCTACTGATTTCCACTTAGTCAGGTGTGTAATCTGGTGAAGGTTTGGATGGGAGGCTGAAGGCCACTGCTGTAGGATGGCAGCAGTTCAGACAGGGTCAGATGTGTGAGTAAAGTCTGATTATACCATATCCCTTCTTCGTTATCCTGGTAACAAAGACTGAGTGCAGATGTTGGAGTTCCATCACCGGTGATGCACGGTTCCTCCTGGTTTCCCTCTGTAACACTGAGGCCAGCTTCATGCAGAGTTCCAAAATAATTGCCCTGGGCAATCTAAACCGGTCAGTAAGCCATGCATCATCATGTGCCAGCAGGTCAGTAGGATCTCTGAATAAAACACTCCCTCTGACGCCTTCCGTACTCCAGCCAAAGCCATCATTCCACAAAACCGCGCAACTTTCCGCAGCTATTTATGGACATGTGTGATTGTCTACAACTTTTCCATCGTAGGAATCATCAAACCTGACTTGTTAGGAATTAATCTGCTGATCCGACGCAGTGTTCTTTTTCAGTGAGAATAAAAGTGCCTCTTAGATGATTCACATGCATTTTATACTTCTGCGCACAAACCGATGCGCATTTCCATCTACAAAAACAGAGGACGTTTCACAGTTTACAGTTTCATCGCTCGGGTTTAAACCATAAAAGCTCAAACTCATAAAAAAACATCAAGTTTGATGCTCCATGAATTAAATAAAGCTGAATGGAGTCATACTTTGGTGTATTTAGGTGAGTTTTAGTTGTCTGTAATAATATTGTCGAATGAAAAGGTTTGCATTACTTCCACACATTTTCACAGCAGGTCAAAAGTTTGTGTGGATTTACACACACTTTTACACGTTTTTTTTTGTACATGCCAAGTTGTTGATGAAATTTACGTAACACAGACTCTGTGGTCAAGCAGACAATAGAGCATACTGGAAGGTATAAATTAAGCTCTAATGTTTAAATGTCTAAGATTCTGGGAAAAATAATATCAGCTTGTGTTACTAATAGCAGATTGCCTGGTCACTGAGCAAGACAGTTGCATTTTCAAACAGCAAAGTGAAGCAAATATGTTTCCAGCTACTGTCATTAAACATTTTAACACAATCCGAGCTGAAAGGTATATTTTTTAAACTATCCTTATTTTAAAAAAGACACCAAGGAGTTGTTTCAGTCTTTGGCAGAAAACATTTGTGGAGCCTTTAGAGAAAAGCATCAAATACAGTAGTTAAATTCATTAAAGGGACTAAATTAAATTATTTTACTATTCCAGTTTCAGGTTTTTTAGCACTTTCTTTAAAGCCATTGAAGGTTTGCCACTTTGTTAGGGTGACACTTTTCATTTTTGGCCATGCAGAGCAAGAAGATGTATAGGTTCTGCGGTGTGACAAAGAAATCCTCAGTTAAATGTCTCGGTTCATATTTGTCCTTTCTAAGCCTTTATGGTAGCCATGTGACTAGCTGAGCACTGCTGGGTTCCAGCCTCTCCTTAAGAAAGCAATCTCTTTTTTTAATAATCTGTATATTGATTAAAAAAGATTCTGGTTTACAGGTCCTTCTCAAAATATTAGCATATTGTGATAAAGTTCATTATTTTCCATAATGTCATGATGAAAATTTAACATTCATATATTTTAGATTCATTGCACACTAACTGAAATATTTCAGGT
>JAHUTJ010067530.1:0-15482 GCA_036250325.1 Characodon lateralis
TGAATCTGACTGCACTGTTCAATGGTTAGGATTAATTGGAATGTATGTACCTGACTTTTGTGAAGTGCCTTGAGACAACATGTGTTGTGAATTGGCGCTATATAAATAAACTGAATTGAATTGAATAGAAAATCAAACAACAGAGGTAATTAAAAAAAATAAAGAGAATAGAATTATGGATAAGAAAACTAAAGGAAAATTGGACTGAAAACTTAACTAATAATGTTTAGATAACACAGTCAAAGGTCACTCTAAAAACATAAGTTTTTAATCTTGATTTAAAACACCTTAGGGTTTTGGCGGTTTTACAGTTTTCTGGCTAACAGAAGTATTTTAAAGTATATTCTCTGAGCTACAGGGAGCCAGTGTAGGGACTCTAGAATCTGGGTGATGTGCTCCACTTTCTTGGTTCTAGTCATACATTTTAAACCACATTTCAATGCAAAGAAAAGCAGTCATATCTCTTGCGTACGGTATAGTTGTTGCCCATCACTTCTTATTCAATCCTTATATGTAGTCTCTTAAAATTGGATATGACTGTAAATAAATATGCAAAGACATAATTGATATTGGCAGCTATTAACCTCATAATCCTCCTGACTGACTTCTGTTAGACTGAAACTGTTTTGTACAAAACTGTCAATTTGTAACTCACACTTCCTTTGTTCCGTTGCTCCTCAACTGCAGCTGCAGCTGAAAGACTCACAGCAGCAGGTATTCTTGAAATCCTGCTGAGAAAGTAAATTCCTTCTTGTCCTGCTGTTCACATATCCATGTGACAGGAGCTGCAGCATGAGGCCTTTAAACCTATTTTATTTCAACATTGTGAATATACTTAAAATTGACATTACATAAGTAATGACTAGCTCGCTGAACAAACTACATGGACCCACATTTCCACAGTTAATGTATTTCTCCCTAAAACAGAAATCAACTAAAACTGAATGTTGGACAGAGGCTGGAAATTTGCTGTAATCAATTGGAGTTAAAGGCATCTAAAATAATTTAATTTCATCAGACATTAGCCATTTGTACCAATTACATTTAAGCGTGTAAACTGCTAATCGAGTCATGTCATTATTCTGAAGGCTTGTCAACAGAATTAATTATTACATGAAATAATTAAATCAGATAAAGAAATGCCTGTGAACCACTTAAGGCAGCCCAGTTTCAGTCCTCAGCATCACATTGCACAATGCTCACACAAAATACTCCACCCACCCCTCTTCTGCTGATACTGTTAGATATATGACTAGCATCGCTCTTACTGCAGTGTTACCTGGAGGAGTATGAGGGAGAAGTTGGAATTATTGCTTTCTCACTTCATGTTGAAAATCTCACCTCATGGATAAAAATATTGTATATTCATTGAGCTTTCTATTAATTTTAAGTGTTTGTGTGTCTTTTTAAGGGGACTTCTTCAAGGACTCTCTGCCTGTGGCAGATCTCTATATTCTTGCCAGAATCCTCCATGACTGGACAGATGAGCGCTGCATAGAGCTCCTCTGCAGAATCTATAAAGTCTGCAAATCAGGTCTAGATGTGTGTCTGTGTGTGTGTGTGTCCGTCTGTGTGTGTCTGGGTGTGAAAGGGATGAGCGTTTTTTTTTTTTCCTTTTGCTAGAAATGAGATCACAGATTGTACCCCACGATGCAGCTGATCCCAGGAAAGTCTGTCCTTCTGGCTTTGATCAAAGTCAGACTGCAGACACAAAAATCAGACAATATGAGAGAATGGTGCATAAAGGAGGGGAAAGACAGCAGATTAAAAAGAACAGGTACATACGTTGACAAGACAACCTGTTGCATTAAAGCAAAGCTGGAACTATTACTAATAAATCAACCAAACATCATCCATTAACTGATTTTTAATAGTAATCAGTGGTAAATTGTGAGTCAGTATCATGATTTCATCTTGAAAATGTACCCAGATTAATAGTTTGGCAAGTAATGTAAACATCAACATGTTTATTTGAATTTATTTGTTACAGACCAACAAATTGTATATTTTGAAGAGGAAATAAAAAGATACTGTCATGTACAGTATTTCTATTCAACCCCTTTAGTTTGATATTCCTTAAATAAAACCCAGTGGACACAATTACCTGTGTTTTTTTTAATCGATGTCACTATAAATACAGCTGTTATGTGAAGACCTCAGAGTTGGTTAGAGAGCATTAGTGAAAAAACAGCATCATGAAGACCAAGGGATACAGCAGATGTGGTGGCCACATCATGCTGTGGGAATGTTATTCTTTGGCAGGGACACTGAAGATTTTCAGAGTTTAGAGACCTCAAAAGACTTGAGATTGCAGTAGCAGTTCACATTTCAGCAGGACAACAACTAGACATACAGCAGAAAATACGTCCAGAGCTACTAACATGCAGACACAAATCAAACTGAGACTCTGTAGCAATAAACTGATGTAGACAGACACTGTTCATCCAAACTGTCTGAGTCTAGATTTGGAAAGTTGGAGATGTATAAAGAGAGGACCTGCAGCTATAACTGGAAAGAAGGTGGTTGAGACCAAATCTACACCAAGATTTTTAGATTTTTATTTGTAAAAATGTAAAAACTATGCACCGTTTTCCATTTTGTCACAATTGTTCACTACTTTGTGTTGCTTTTTCCACATAAAATTTCAACAAATACCTTAAAGTTTGTGGTTGTAACAAGAGAAAATGTGGAAAACTCTAAGGTGTTTGAGTACTTTTGGTAAGAACTGTATGTTTGACAAAATTAAACTCGATCACAATCCATAAAACAAACATAATATATTAACTCGTTTGTGATGTAGGAGGTGCCGTGCTTCTGGTGGAGGCACTGCTAAATGAAGATGGGTCTGGCCCACTGACAGCACAACTCTACTCCCTGAACATGCTGGTGCAGACGGAGGGCAGAGAGAGGACAGGTGCTCAGTATGCTGCCCTGCTGGCTGCCAGCGGCTTCACAAACATCCAGCACCACCTCACTGGAAAAATCTATGATGCTGTTCTGGGTCACAAAGAGACTTAAGAGATACAGAAAAATAAAATGGGTCCTGCTTGAGATGAGCAATAACTCAAGATGTTTTTTAAAATTGCTTATAATTACTGAGCGTAAAGAATCCAAGCTGTATGTAAGAATTACATTTAAAATTTGTTTATTCTAAGTGATAATAATGTCTTATTGACCAAGTCAGAAAGTTTCAAAGGTGTCCTTACTTTTGCACCTGTAGCAAAGTATGGATCAACATAAAATACTGTCTCTAGTTTGTTTTTGTTTTTTTTAAGACAGTTTACACGCATTCATGTAAAATGTATTGCCAGTCCAAAACTGGGTAGAAGGTGGGCTGTACCAACCGTTTATTGGCAACAAAAGCAGAGTATTATTGAAAATTAATATAAAATCTATTTTTAATCCAAGCTCTTATAAGATGATCATATAGAAACCAAAGGTTAAGTCATTTGCAGAGCAGATTCAATTCATATAAATTAATGTTTATCCAACACTGTGCCATCTAATGTACTATCTGTAAGTTTAGAAGTTATTGATCTGGACAAGTGAAATCTATACATTTAGTCTTTGGACATATAATACCAATTTTAATTAGGTTAAAAAAAAACTTTGGAAATGCTTAAATGCAGAAAGAAGAATTTTAATTTTGTTATATAAATAACTGAATCATCTGCATAATCTTTTATTTTCTTTTACTTGTTGTTTTTATTGTTTTTAGCTGTTCTTTCTTTCTTGGTTATTTGTGGTATTGTTGGTGCCTGTGTCTTTTGGTCATTTTTATGTTTTTGTTTTATTTTAATTTGGTGACCTGTACAGTACTTTGGTCATTCAGGTATGTCAAGCACTTTTGTAAGAAAAATAAAGATTGATTGATAAAAGTAAACCATTGCTGGATTACATAAATAGAAAAAGGAATTGTTCCCAAGAGTGACCCATGAGTAATACCCATCTTCACATCTAAAGCGTCAGATTGTCGTCTTCTGCATCAAAATACATTTAAAATACAGTCAAAATGAATTTAAAAGACTTCAAAGCCTATACAAAAGCAACTCAGTTTCTTGGTTTGTATTCTAGAGATGCCCTGAGAAATCTGCTGGGGACTGGAATCAGATGATTTTGTCTTTTTCCCATCAGTTATTACTTAATGATGTAAGAATACTGAAAGGTATTTTCACGATTGATGGCACAACAGACAATGCTGGCAGTCTTATGGAAACCTCACAGTTAATGTAATGGTCTACGTATACTACATGGAGTCTATTGGTTGTAGTTAGTTATGCTAACTGACTAGTTCTAATGACACCAATAGAAGATGCACAACACAGTTTAAATGAGTTTAAATGTTATCTCTGTAATCATCTTTATTTTAAAATATTTGTATAAACCCTGTTTAACCACAGAGCTGTGTAAAGCAAATGCTCTCTCCCACTCAAACATGGAGGGACGCCACCTCTGCACATTACATTCTGAGCTGTAAAACATTATTGGGCTATAATATGTCTTGTAAAGGTGTAAATGAGATATATTGGAATTCTTTTTGTTGAGTTTTATTTGGAACTATAACTCTGTCTTATAATCTGGAGGAATTGTTTTCAGATTTTCAGTTATTCAAAGAAAACTAACTTTAGGTTGTTTTTTAAAATTATTGTTTGAAGTACTATAAGCATTATATAGCTCACACAGTTAAATTTTCAAGGTATCCAGAAGGTAGAAAAAAGTTTGGATGCCATTTATGGTTCTTACACAGAAATTAGAATCTGCTTAATCTGTAGCCGCAGGTCGAAGCTTTACAAAATTCCCGACTGGAAGTCATACGCTTCTATAATCGTCTAATCTTGTTTGCTGTAGACTGGTTGCACAACAAACTTACACAGTTATTGAATTTACTTGCTGTGGTTTTAAATAAAGTAAAAAGAACTGCATAGCTTTCCTGAACTGTGGTTTCAAAATGTTTACAATTATCAAATTGTTCAATACACATCTTAATATCTTCTCTCTCTCCTTGGAGAAACCCTGCAAATAATATTTTACAAACAAAAAGGAAAACAAATAAGTGTCTTTGAATGTATTTTACAGTGTCTGATTGGTAGGTTTTAGTAATACATAGGTTATGTTATTTTATTTTATTTTGCCTATAATAAAGAAGAAGACAGCTTTACATGTTCACATATTCATTTGTGACAAAAAGGAGTGAGAAGTGATAAAATCGCATCACCTTATGCCAACTTTAACTAAGTATTAAGGCCGATGTCAGCTGAATGAAGACTAATCTCAAGAATGTTCTTCGGGCTAGAGTTTGGATTAGGGAAGAGCCAAAGTCACTCCTGTTGCCAGGCAACATTATCAAAGGTTTTCCTAATATTCTGTCTATCTTCTTCAAGAAGCCTGTGTAAGCAGGCTGCAGAAGATGTTAGTAATATTTTAAGATGTTACAGCCCTGCCTCTGTTCACGACCCAACACAACCATCAAATAATAATTAGAAAAGGAAATGTTTTATTTTTCAATCACATGTCTACCTCAAATAGTGCTCATTTATCTCTGTCATATTCATGCAGAAACACAGTTATTTTCATAAAAAGACCCAAATGAGTCCTCGGACATCAAAGGATTATCAAGGTCAACATATCTTCAAAATTGACTGTATTTTGCTAAGATTTCAACATTAAAGAACCTTTTTTATGATGCACAGTTCTAATCTTCACTACAGTTAAATGCAGTAAAACTCCTAGGGATGGCAATAACATTGGAAATCTGACAGGATCAAGCAGAGCAAGTAAATACTTACCTGTAAGTGCAGGCTACAAGTGTTAAAGAAAATCTTCTCAGAAGTCTTCAAGAGGTTCTTAAAGTCAGAGAGCTATATCCCTGTTCTGAAAGTAGCTTGATCAACACTTGTGAAACTGAATAAAAATGGTCTGAAGTGACTCTGACATATGCAGGAGGAAGTCGTACTTTAACACATTGCTGGCAGGAATGGTGATCAAGAAATAGACTAATTCTGTATGACTTAATTTATTCTGTAAACCCCTCCCAGGACCATTTATTATAAACAAGAAGAACCAAATTTCCAATTAATACCAAATCGACATAACATTTCCAAATTCAGCAAATGTCTGCCATTTTGGACAAAAAAAACAACAATTAAAAATACATTACCTTTGCAAAGGAGATTGTGGCTTTTGTTTCAAATTTGCACCTTTATCTTCTGCCTGTTATTGTGTCACTCTCCATTAGCAATATCCGCTTTATCCCCAAACAACCCTGAGGGCTGCAGCATGTCCCAGCTGACATTGGGTGAGAGGTGAGATACACAGGAATAACACAAAGAGGCAGAAAGCCTTGCACACTCACACCGACGGCCAATTCATAACAAACCACATCTTTTGACATGCGGATGAAGAAGGAACATGCTGACTCCAGAAAGAAAGGATGTAACCAACCAGCAGGTTCAATCCTATCCTTGTCTGCTTTGAGACAAAAGGACTATGCATTGCTCATCATGCATGTGACAAATGATAAATCAGAAAAACTTCTATTTAAGCAAGAGAAGGGCAAAGAGATCTCGTTTCAGGATATCTTTTGATATTAAAAGGCCAAAAGTGAAATCTGTCTTGCAGAACACTATGCAGTTGCTGTCAGTATATGACTGGCTCCTACCTCTAATATGCCACATCTTGCTCCAAAGACTGAGGGACTTGTGTTTTCTCAAAAAATTATGTCTGCACTGTTCCTTCTTGTGGACAGCGTCCCTGTTGCATTTCCAGTTCATTCTGTTCTTTAGATGACAACAGAGGTATTTATACTCTTCCACCACCTGGGTTTACTGTTTCAGGTTTTTAAATGGTTTTAGACTGCATTTGATCATCTCTAATCTAATTGAAAATCTTTTTTTTTTTGTCTGATCAAATTCTATGGTGCTCAACTTGTACTTGTGCCTCTTGGGTTTTGCAGCTGGTATTTAAACAGGGACATATTCTGCTGATAAAATTTCCTGAGGTGTTATTGAAATGCCTGTGTCATGCTTTGTTCAAATACCAGTGACAGTAATACAAGACAGTCATTATGAACTCTGATTTTACAGCTCTGTTAGTCACAGCCAGTTATATAGTCACAAGTTTGTCCTCTAAGATTTGTGCCACTTTGGAACCATACAGTACTGTGAAGAAGTATTTGCCCAACCACAGATTTCTCACCTTTTTTTCTTGTTGAAACTTGAATATTTCAGACCAGTAAACACATTTAAATAAAATAAATAAAACTGAGGCAAATACAAAAAACTTTTCAAATGATGTTTTTTTTTTTGTCTTTACTGATGAAAATAAGCTATTTAAACCAACCTGGCCCTATGTGAAAAGTAAATGGCACACAAGGAATCATTCAAATATTACCTGTCTGACCATGAAGTAGGCTAAAAGATTTCAGTTCAGTCTGTTATTTAGATAAAAACAGATGTATTTCTACTCCACCACCTAAAGCTTTACTGTTTCACTTTTTAAAATTGTTTTTAGACTGCATTTGATCATTTCTAATTCAAAATCATTTTTTTTTTAGTTTGATCAAACCTAAACTTTACTTTTCTATTCTTGACCATATTACTTTAAAACTCAGTTTGAGGTTATTTGTGAGAACACAAATACTATGGACTGGATTGCACATTCCTTAAGACAGTTTATGATTGATGAAACCTTTACTTTATGAATAAAAAGCAAAACTGAGATTCTTACAACCCTTAACGCTCCAAATTATTGCTAAAATGTCTTATCAGGACAAAACATTTTGTATCGGATGTGGTCCTGAGACAAGGTGATACATGACAGTGGATTCAATAGAACCAACAAGATGAGAAATTAGCAAGAATTTAATAATAATAGGACTTATTGAATTTTCCAATATAACCATACAACAACTCCAAATTTCTTGATAATTTTCAAATGAATGGAAAAAGAGTATCAGTCATAAATCTTAAAAAACTTACCTTAATGTCTGGTGTTCTTAATAACAGTTTGGACTAAAAAAGCAACAAGGAAGTGCTCTGCCAGACAGACTTCACTTTGATGAGAAAGATTATGACGTTTTAATATTGTGAGATTTCATATCCTGCTACTGTCAATTAACAAATTTAATCTTATTTTAATAGATGAGGTCAACTTCTGTTAGAAATTACACTATGGAGTCAGTGTCACTGAAAAGATCAAATTCTTTGTATATTATCAATTCTTATTGTGCAACTCCCAGGCCCGTGTTGGATCCTCATTCTGCGCTGTTTCTCACAGCCTCGCACAGCCGTCTTTGTGTTGTGTTCTTTGTAAAAATGGACATGATTTAATGAATCTTCTGCACAATAGGAAGAAGGGGTGTTGTCTGTCTTTAATTTCCCTGTCACTCTACTCTGTGAGTCAGTTGTGTTCAGAACACAGACTGCATCATCCTTTTCTTTTAAAATACTGCCCCTCATTGTGCTCCAAGTCAGATGTGACGTGACACACTTGAAAAATGTAAAGAGCAGCATCAGTATTCAATAAAAGACTAAATCTGATAGACAATTTCAGACTTCACACGACCTTTTAATAACATGATTTCCTTTTACTTGCATTGATACCTAACTGTCATTTACTTTTGCAGAAAAAAGGCATGCCAAAAGCAGTTTTCAGCACATTGGTTGTTGACTTTTGTGGCTGAAACAAGTATGTTATAAGCTGTCCAAAACAAGTTCTACTTGCAGGTGTATTTCCCTTTAGATGACTACTTTACCACTGATCACTTTTGTGTAATTATATTGTACCCTCAGTCATCCGCACTGTGCCCTGTAATACGTCCTTTTCTTCCTTTTTAACTCAGTGTAATTGTAAATTAGTCAGACTTCAGAGACCTAAAAATTATAACTGATGTCAATTCCGTGTGGACACATACAGAGTCTGCCTAATTAACGGAAATGAATGATTGTGGAGGTACTACATTGCCTACATTATTTCATGGTGCTCAACTCATTGTACTTGTGCCACTTGGTTTTCGCAGCTGGTATTTAAACAGGGACATGTTCTGCTGATAAAATTTCCTAAGGTGTTATTGAAATGCCTGTGTCATGCTTTGTTCAAATACCACAGGGTGACAGTAATACAAGACAGTCTTAATGAACCCCGATTTTACAGCTGTATTTCTCACAGCTTGTTATATAGTCACTTCAGATAGTTTGTCCTCTAAGATGTGAGCCACTTTGGAAGCATAAGGATACAGAGCTGTGAAAAAGTATTTGCTCCACCACAGATTTCTCACCTTTTTTTTCTTTCCCATACTTGAATGTTTCAGATCAGTAAACACATTTTAACATCAGGAAAAAAAAACTGACTAAAAAAAACTGACTAAATACAAAAACTTATTTTCAAATGATGCTTTTTTTTTGTCTTTACCAATGGAAAAAAGCTATTTAAACCAACCTGTGAAAAGTAAAGCCACACAAGGAATCACTTAAATATACCCTGTCTGACAATGAAGTAGGCTAAAAGATCTCAAAAAGCAAAGAATGTCAAAAACAGATGGAAAACTGAGTCATTGACGTCTATCTTTCAGATGCAAAGCCACTTCTAAAGCTTTTGGATTTACATGAACCACAGTGAAAGTCATAATTCACAAATGGAAAAAAAACATGGTAGTAGTGAAACTTCCAGAACTGGCCAGCTTACCAAAATTATTCCAAGAACGCATCAATGACTCATCAAGGAGGTCTCAAGAGAAGCCAGGAGAACATCTAAAGCACAGCAGGCCTAATTTGCCTCATAAGCCCAAAGGTGTTTTGTGAAGTTTGAGCTCAAAATAAGGTGCAAATCTAACTTGATTTTTCTGAGAATCTACATACTCTATCTAAAAAAATCATTATGTTAATAATTTTGTTTTTCAAATGAGAGTGATAATTCTGGCCTTCCTTTGCTGTTGGTTGAGTAAAACCTGGGTGGATTGCGACAAAATGTATTTTTTGGAATCTGTGAGCTATCCGCTTACAGCAGACATGTTGCTGTTTGTTTAGAAGCTGTGTGGTGAACGGCTGAGACGGGTTTTGTTTATTTTCTGATTCAACTGCCTTTAGTTTTAACTGTTTTTGGTGTTTGTAGAAATGGTTTGTATCAGCTTTTAGCCACAATTCTATTTCTGTGGATACCACATATGTTCATGTTTAACTAATGGAACTTGCAGGAAAGAAAGTAGAAGAACACAAAAGTTTAATTCTGCCCTCAGTACTTGGGGTTGGGCTTAAGAGGTTGAGGTTAACGTTTGTGATTCTACAGAAACTGGGCAGAAATGTAACCTGTGAAAGAGTTCTGAGAGGAAAACCTCTTCTGACCAAATGGAACACAAAAGCCTTATACAACATTGTAGAGGCAGTGTGATGATTTATGGCTGCATTGCTCCTCCAGAACAAAGATAACTTGGTGTAATTGATCAAACCATGGAAAGCAGAACATGAAAAGCATTTCCAATCACAGTAACAACATAATAAAAACGTAAGGTTGGATAACAATCAGGAAAATGAAATTTATTTAAATGAGTATATCTTTGCTTTGTTCACTGCTTAGCTTATATATCACAGTTATTCTCCCTGAGTATGCTTCACACAGGAAGATCATAGACACAGCATTGCCCCAAACATCCATATCCTGTGTAAATATCCACTTCAGTGTATGCCAAAGCGAACACGATGGTGCATTAAACGTTCATAAAACAGCATTCCCATAAACAGCTTTGAGATTGGAGCTGTTTTAGGATGGTAGACGTTCATCTTTGTCTTGGCCTCATTCAGACTAGCTGTTAACGCCAGCCTCCAGGACCATTTAACGCGGATCCATACTACACGAAGATACCACAAGAGTTATCTATTGCAGGTAGGATATTAAGTGCTTATAACCTCACTTATAAAAGAACTTTACAACTTCCCTTTAAACCAAAAGACTGTTCTTATTTTTAAACAAATATGTCCATAAACCTGTACAAATATGATGTTTAACTGTATAATAAAAGCAACCTCTGACTTTTCTGAAATAGAGAAAACTAATTTCATTTTATTAAAAAAAAACCTAATGAAATATTATTATTTTTTGTTATAAAATTAACTTGCTTATTTAGAAAGTAAATAAATAGCTCATAACAATGAGTCAGCGTATCAACATTATTGAACTTTTTTTTTAATATTCTATGGTGTCTGCTTATTAAACATGTTGCAACAGAAACATAAGGCTTAGAATATGTTTTTGGTATATAGGGAATTACATGGTGCTTGGTTCCTGGGAGGAAAAGGCTAAATGGTGAATAGGACAGTATTTCTTTTAATTTTAATAAAAAAATTTGGTTTTACTCGATCAAGTTCATCTTCTCTTCTTCACCGCTTCACACTGAAACCAAATAAGATTTCCCTAGGTAGCATCCCTGCTAAATCATTTCACTGTTTTGCATTTTAAAATGAAATGCTGGAAGTAACATTTTTTTCTTTGCTTTTTATATCTCTGTAAGGAGAAATGTTTTCCGAGAGAGTAAAAACAGAAATATGTGTGAGGTCTCTACAATGTTTCTCCTGGAATGTTAGAGAATATCTCTTTAAGTACGTTCCCTCCACTTTTCTTCAATGATTTAGACCCAGGTCCATGTTTTCCACTTCAGCACAGAATGGTGCATACATTTCTCCTCTCTCTCTCTACTTTCAGTTCTATTTACTGCTTCATCTCATGAGGCTATTATTGTGCCAGTCTAGTGTTCAACCTGAGTGGGTTTTATGGATGCTTCTAGGAACTTGGAGAGGTCCAAAGAGGAAAGTGAGCAGGGGACTTCAAGACCTTTTTTTGCTTTTCTTGTCCTAGACCAGAACTGCCTGAGCAGAGAAATCTCACCATCCAAAGAAATATATAACAAAAACAGAAACAGAATGGTGGTTTAAGGTGCAAATGAGCTTTACCCCAAAAGCAGAATTATATTATCTTGGCACTTTATTATGGAGGACCAAAACTGCAAAATTAAGAAATGCCTCAAACAACATTAATGTGCTATAAAATGTGCCAAAAAATAAAAAGAGCTTCAGACAAACATTACAGTATACAATGTATATAAATATATATATTAATTAATTTTTTTTAATGTAATTATATTTTGTAATTAATTTTTTTCTACTTAGTCATGTGTTTTTTTCTCAAATAAATCTATGAAGAAAACAATGAAAATAATTTTTTTTAAAAAGGTTAGAAAATCCCAATGTTAAATAATTTTAGAGGAAGATAAAGAATAAATAAAGTGAAAACTTTATATAAATAAATGTCTGAAATCTAAAAGAAGGAAAGGAACAATAAGAAACTTAAAATAATATTTTTAAAAAGTATTAGCTTCTGTCACATTGCATAGCACAATAATTATTTAAAACTAGCATTTTTTGCATATTATTTCCTGTATTGTAACATTTATTATTTTTTTTAATTTGTTCTTAGTTGGCAATTTTGGCTCCATACTGGATGTTTTTAGCACAATGACTAAAGATAAACAAGCACAATAACTAAGTAAAAGAAAAACACAAACAACCTTATATAAAGCGGATATGTGTGTTTATGAACTTAATCCGACTCCTTCATATTCTGCTCCTGGAGAAAAGATAATAAGCTAAACTGATAAAAAACAATAAATCTCAGGAGAATCTTTTAATTATGGCACAATAATTAAAATGTAAGACTTGTGGCTATGTGTGAGTATATTTACGTGTTTAATGTGACTGATTATGCATCTCTCTGTACCAGCAGAGAACTACATTTCATGTTGCGAATCAGTTGAGTTCACCTGCATTTCTGTGCTCGCTGTATGTGTGTGAGTGTGCTGCTGTGTAGCACAACATTTGTTGATTCTCTAAATCTGCTCCACAAGTCACGCAGCCTCCCTCCCCCAAGCTTCAGGATGCCACTTTAAGATAACAACTTCAGGGCATTACAGGGGGAACACATTCGGTTTATGCCTGGGACTGCTTGTGCATGTTTGTGGTTATAAGAGCTGCTGTTTCTTTTGGTAATATAGTTTGTAGTTATCTTTTGTTGTGTTCTCACCCTAAAGTTTGCTAGACAAAAATAAAAAAGTTAAAATTTGTTTTTCTTTCTTATTTCAAACTTCTACAGGAACAAGCCTTGCTTTTTTATTCCTTACTTTAAAAGGGAACGATCCACTTATGCATCAAATTGAAATGCTATGATTATTTAGGAGTAATAGCGTGAATGTTCTAAATATAATCACATGTATTCATGTTAAATTTAACAATGATCAAGATTATGGATGTAATATTACATTCAGCTCATGAGGTGAGAGAATACAAGATATTGGGTCCATTAGAACGTGACAAGATGAGGTTTTAACAATTTATGGAGTAAACTAAGAATAACATTTTGATTTTCAATACAAAGTAAGGGTTTCTCGGACTACATCCTGTGTTTTAAAGTATTTAAAACGACCCATATATAGAGGGTTCAGTCCTCGACGTGGCCATCCCTGGTTCGACTCCAAGCCCCGGCGACATTTGCTGAATGTCTTCCCTTCTCTCTCTCTGCCCCCATTTCCTGTCTGCCTACTTTGAATAAAAAACACTAAAAATAAAGGCCACTAGTGCCGCAAAAAAAAAAGAAAAAGAAAATGGAGGACCATTTCAGTGCTCTTTTTTTAGCATAAGAACCATTCTAATGCTAAAAAAACATTAAAATAGTTTTTTAGTACTAAAACGTTTCATAAATCTCAAAAGATTTCCCAAAGGATCTCTCAGTGTAGGACATGTGATACATTATGGTTAATAAAACTATGTAATGAATGTCCTTTAATTATCTCATAACATGAGTTTCTGTAGAGCAGTATTAATTAGTTCTTCCAACTTAAGGTTTACTTGGACATATTCAATGTCATGGCTACATGTCACCTGAAACACAGATAACTTTTTCATTTGTTGCTAAAGGTATGCAACTCAGCACACACAGCTGCAGTCTTCCACAAATATAAACTGATGTACAGAAGTCTGATGAATGCTAGTCAATGTTAGCATGTTTGCTCAGTGTTTTGATATGACTTCCTGGTAATTCGTTTTGTATCATAACTCACAGAAGTAAATGTTCTTATTTCGAAAACATACCGTTTTTTTTTTTTGTCACAATCTGTAATATCTTGCGTATCTGTGTATTCCTAAATTTGCCTTTCTATTTGAGCTTATCTAAGTTTCACCATTAAAATCCTCTCTTATAATTATTTCCAGTACTGATCTCTGCGTCTAGGTTCTCAACAACCAAAAATCATGACAATCTAATTTGAATGTATTTAGACATAACATTTTAGACACAAAGTGGAAGCTGCAGCAGCCAATACTATCTCTATTTTTTTGTGAAAAGTGGGCTATACTACAGTTTTGCAAGACTTGCACATGAATAATAAAAAATACAATTGTGTGAAAATCATTCAACATTCAAATACAGTTTTGTTAATCATTTAGAGAAAAAAAAAACAGATAAATATAATAGTGACTGGACTCAGGTTCAGCAGGCTAAATGGGTAAAAGAAACATCAGGCATACAAAGCTCTAGACATTGGTTTTGTTGCAGCATTTTGCTGTTCGAAACTGATAGAAAAGCAGGGGATGTGAAGGAAGTGATCACCTCCATAGAAGCTGTGAGGCAAAGTGGAGATGGGGAAAAATATCTTTGTTTTTTTCTTCAGAACCCTGGTGAGGGGCTTCAGACGGGCAGAATTACAAACACTCAGGCACACACACACACTGGCACACATCTATCACATCTCACAACTCAATATAAGTGTCTCTACCCTTTAAGCTGTACTTTGTCACTTCCAAACACCTCCATAATTCATGGGCCAGTGACAGCACTATTGAACTGAGGACAAAGATGTCTGCCCTGTAGGCTACGAGCACACAGTCAGAAAGAGGGAGAGAAAAATAAGGCTGGCCAAGATTTGCATGGGCTACACACACAAAAACCCAGAATGGATTTTTATTGAGACATCCGCTGTACAGGTTGTGTGGGGTTTTTTAATAATACGGTGGTGGCATAAGGCTGGTCAAATGCATGAGGGCAAGGCCTTTGTAAGAGCACTGTAGGTATGGAGAAATCTCCACTTGCAAGCCATCAGTGGGGGATCCTTTAACTCTGGGGTTACAGTTCTGATGATCACCTTACTTGTTGTATTAGCTTTTTATAGTGGACAGGTCTGTGTGGGTACCCAGGCTGTTTTTCACATACAGTGACTATGATGGAGTGTGTTGTTTGACACCTTCATGCAACAATTTGTGAAAAAAATACTACAATCCCCACGTCAGTCAAGATGAAAGAAGAACACTCCTCTTACGTCCTCCTACAGGGGTTGGACAATGAAACTGAAACACCTGTCATTTTAGTGTGGGAGGTTTCATGGCTAAATTGGACCAGCCTGGTAGCCAGTCTTCATTGATTGCACATTGCACCAGTAAGAGCAGAGT
>JAHUTJ010067531.1:0-15477 GCA_036250325.1 Characodon lateralis
TGCCATGTCATAAAGCATGAATCATCTCAGACTGGTTTCTTGAACATGACAATGAGTTCACTGGACTCAAATGGCCTCCACAGTCACCAGATCTCAATCCAGTAGAGCAGCTTTGGGAGGTGGTGGAACGGGAGATTCGCATCATGGATGTGCAGCCGACAAATCTGCAGCATCTGTGTGATGCTATCATGTCAATATGGACCAAACTCTGAGGAATGTTTCCAGTACCTTGTTGAATCTATGTCACAGAGGATTAAGGACGTTCTGAAGGCAAAAAGGGGTCCAACCCGGTACTAGCAAGGTTTAATAAAAGTGGCAGGTGAGTGTATGTGTGATAGAAAACTAACACTGAACATCTACCTGAACACACCTTGACAACATTGAGTTCCCATTCCTGCAGGAATATGGTCTTTAACAAGCAGCCAGAGCTGCAATTAGATGATTTAGATCAAATGGCATTCACGACAGAACGGCCCAGTCAAATTCAAGACCAAAATCCTATTTTGTATCCGTGACGAGAAAATTGACATTCACAGACTCGGTCCAATCTGGCAGAGCCTAAGCTATTTGGAAAAGAATGGGCAAACGTTTCAGTCTCCAGATGTGCAGCTGTAATCGAAGAAGGTAGTCCTGCAAAGTGCTGACTCAGTGGGATGAATACAAATACATGCCACACTTTTCAGATTTGTATTTGTAAACCATGTATCCTTTTCCCTCCGCTTTACTATTATGCAAGTCTATCATAAAAAAACATTAAAGTTTATGGTTTAAAACATGAAAATGTTGAAGGGGTGTGAATACTTTAGCAAGCCGCTGTATACTGCGTGGTGCTGAGTGAGTAATGTGTTTTGTTTAATAATGAACCGCCTACCTGGTAGCGTTGTGGCTGGGTTAAAACCGGTGGCAGCAGGATTCAGTGGAGGGAGGGGAGCGAAGGAGGAGCTCGAGGTGGAGGGAAGGAGAGGGACTGTGGGTAGGCCTGGAGGAGAGGGAAGGAGGGGAATATTAGGAACCAATGTGCTGAGTGGACGCGACGTTCCTGAGGCAAGATTTCTACAGTCACACATTCAGCTAGTTCAAAAAATACCTGTCTGCAGCTCACTGGGCATGGGGGGTGGAGCGGAGCTGATAGACATGCTGGAAAGTGCATCTTCGAGGCCGGATGAGACGGCAGGTGTGGAAGATGGAGAAGTTACAGCTGAAAGCTGGACCTAAAAAGAGAAAACAGAATCATGGATAAGCAAAAGAAGCAGCAATGAAACAGAAAATGGTGATTACACATGTCGGTTAATCAGATTAAATCCCTAGTTTTGTGGGTAAATTTATTAATTAAACACTTTAGATCAAAAGCTGTTTCAAGTGTTCTCCTTGCACAGACCTACATGATAGAAAGCTGTGATTTCTAGGTTACAGCACCTTTCAGAGGTCTTTGCATCCTATAAATGTTTTCACATTTTATCCCCTTACAACCACAAACTTCTATGTACGTCATTGGGACAGTACCGAGCTTTGATGTTCATACTTGGAACGTCAAAAAGTTCAAGGGGAATGGATACTTTTGAAAGGCCCTGTATGTTCATGTAAATGTTCTGTATAAACTGAACGGTGGAGTACAGCGATGTACAGGGAGTGTTGGGTCTCTCCGTCTCACCTCTGTGAATCCATCTTTTATTGGACTGACGGGCTCTGTAGAAGAATTTGCAGGGAAGCTGATCTTCTTCCCTTCCTCAAAAGGACGGGTGGGAATCCTGTGGAGGTATCCGTAGCCAATCCCACATCCAAGGCTACAAAGGTTGGGAAAAATAACGTCAACACGGTGGAGATCTTCAGGGGACGTGTTGTACTCCTCACAGTACACTGAAGTGACTGCATGTGTCTGTCATACCTGCCATCCCCTCCCCAGGCACTGTTGGGTGTTATGACAACCTCTCTGCAGTTGTCTGTGTCTGTGTTGTATACGTAGAGCTTCAGACCCTTCCCCTCATGGCTCTCTATCAGAGAGAAAAGGTCCTCTGACTAAAGACGGCCACAGAAATACAAAGATATTAGACAAAGCATGAAACACGGTAGCCATTACATTCGGATGGAGAAATAAAAACAGCAAAAGCCTACAAGATCAAGAAGTTTAAGTGCTGATAGCCAACCTCATTCATAACTGTGTCGGCTCCAATGATGTAGTCAGTGTGCGGCCGCAGGCCAGCGAGGGCTGCAGGGGAGTTAGGCTCCACTTCCTGTTGTAGACAGTAAACAAGCATTTGTTGTATCACATCAGCACTGACAATGACATGTACATCGGCACCTCCCGTGGCTGCCTACCAGGACATGCCAGACGTTCTCATTTGCTCCTTCAAAGCTGCAGAAGCGGATTGATACACCGAGCAAGCCCTGGCCTCCCCACAGGTTGCTGGGAGTCACCGTGGTCTCCCGAAGCTCCAGGGTCTTTGATGAGTACACAAGCATCTTCACTGGCTTTTCCACATTGGCTTTGAGCAAGTCCTTCAAGGTGTCGTTGTCTTTGTTCTGAAGGAAAATGGGACAAAGATGAAGAAAGAAAGGGGCAAAGATACCATCCAGGGGTATTTTTTATTCACCTACAGAAAACAGCTTGGTAGCCGAGGAAATAGAACTGCAATTTCAGATTGTGTGTACTTGAGTTGATAACATCACAAGACCTACAAGATTCAAGCTGATCAGCTGGCAATGTGAACACTATATCAGACGAGCAACTCCTGAAGCATGCGAGTGGCCCGTGTTCGACTTGGATGACCCTCAACCTATGATTGGCACTGCTGTCAATGGCAAGGGTGAAGCGAACAATGATGGTGACAATTCCCAACCTGTCTGGTTTATATTGTTTTATCCGTTTGAATTTCCCATCCGATTTGCTTGCAGGCATATTTGCCAGTTATAAAATGAGTAAATACTCTATTCTCCTGGCAGCACCTTTCATAGTTACATGACCTGCCCATACAGTGGCACTGCATGCAGTCTGAGCTCCTACTACCTTAGCCCTTGGAATGATGATGTTGTAGATCTTACTGTAGGTGCACCCATGATGGTGCTAAATGGTGGGGCTGGGCTCATAACTGTCTGGTCATCAATCGTGGCAGCGGTGGCGTGTGATGCAGCAGTTCTGCAGGAAATATCATTTGGACAAGCTGACCAGATCACTATTTTCTCACAGCAACGTGGCATAAAATGATCACTAAAGATCTTTGATAATGAGATCTGGACATTCCAGCCTTCCCTGGTGATCTTCACACACTGTCCCATGTGTTTTATTAATGCTGCTTGTTCCTGGAACCTAAGCAGCATTCCTTCATGCCTCTCAGAGGCTTTTGCCATGGCAGCAGAACACAAGTAAAGACCTTTGCAGGAGTATTTTGTTCGAAAGAATGAACACAAAGAGAGAAAAACAAGAAAAACACCAACAAACAAACTCAAAAGAAATCTGGTCAGTGGAGACATCAGAGGCATGTGCACATGGAAGCTTGTTTTTGAAGGGTAGTTCTCTTAATACTGATTTTAATAGAAAACCGATCATAACACGCTGTTCTATAGGTGCCACGTTGTATAATAAATCAAAAGTTTCATTGCACTGAAAGGTCTGGCTAATAACTTTAATCTAGAACACCTCATGGATCAAAATTACTTCTACATGGTGGGGTCAGTCATGTTTCTTACCAATCTGGAGTTATTGATGGAGACAATAAAGTCAAAGAAAGGCTCCAGTCCGGCCCGATGCCCTGGTGAGTTCTCCTGAACCTGTGCCAAAGATCACACACAAACTCAGCATCTGGACTGCAACACAAAGTCATTTTGAATGTTCCTGGAATAAACAAGGGGTAATCCTTTAATGTTGTGAATTCATGAGAAACAAATCTATTTAGTGGGACTTGAATCGTTGTGGTAAAAGTTCATTTATAAAGTATGGGAACAGTGCAGTCTGTACCATTACTTAGCTTTCTTTCTGGTTGACCCAGTCCAACTAAAGTCTGTCCGTGACCAAACGTTGATGAGCTAAATGCGCGGTTTTTACGGCAAGCGGCCTTGTTTTTCACATTTAGCAAAAGACCAAAACCCCTTGTAGTCCGATGATGGATGTATCCCAAAACGCAGCTGTCATTCAGCTCCGGAGAGCTTCAGCTGCTTCCAGCCCTGTTGATGCGCCGCTCCCGGCTAAAATACCTACTAAGCTCACCTGCAGACAACCACATGAACGAGCCCCAGACGACGTGCGGCCCATACACGACTCTAAAACCCACGACAATGCCATAACATGGTGTTGTCTTTTCCAGGCGGAGGCCGCAGAAGTGGACCCCGGCCTCTCATCAACACTCCGAGCCAGGAAACCCTCCACTTCTACCCGGATGCTAAGCTAACAGCGGGCTACAGATGATTTAGACTCACCCGGAGGACATGGTAACCCTCTGAGCCTCCTCCTGGTATCTCCACGCTCTGAGATCCTCCCATGGTTTGGGTTTTCAGGGGCTTTACGGGGATCTTCTAGCAGACTGCTCCCCAGCTGAGTTGAGAAACCTAAACACTTCCACACACCGGGTACACGTCGCCAAATCACTAGCCTTGTAATGCGCAGGCGCCGTTACGTGGCAGGAAATAACGCCCATTTCCGTAAATTTTAAATCGTCCAGTGTAAAAATAAATGAATTCAATAATTGTTTAAAAATTTCAAACAAAACTGAAAATAAATGCGTTTAATAAAGCAATAAACACATAAATAAATATGTTCATAACTGTTTTAATATGTCTCTTTTGAAATACATTAGCAGATATTTCTATGTGAAATTTATATATTAAAGTGTGACATTATGAAATATTATAGCTATATCTAAATTTGTCAATATTTCTTTATTTTATGGTTCCTGTGAAAACATGAAGCAAACAATGAAATTACTTTACCCATGTCCGCCTGAATCATTATTTGTGTCAAGCTATTGCTAAAGTTTACTTTAGATCTGTAATGTCCAAACGTTTTGTCACTTGCGGTAAAATCGTTAACCCCAATATACTCGTGGCCCAAAAAACATACTTATTTTTTAAAACTTAAATCACAACACACACATTGTCAATATTTTTATGACATTTTCTGAATTCCTTGTGTACTACCTAACGGTTTTCATTGTAAGATTTTAATTTTTGTTTTGCCTTAACAAAAAATAAAGCGTATGTATCACTTAAGGCGCATAAGGTACTTCAAACTGCTTTCCAAGGTGCTTCAGAACTTCTTCACCTGCACCACTGAAAGCATTTTAACAGGGAACTGTCACTGTCTGCTTCAGAAACAACACCAAGCAAGAAAGACTCGTTCTTCAGAGGGTGGTGCAAGCTTTCTGACCTGCAGTCCATATACCGGAAACAGTGCTGCACTAGGGCTAAGAGGACACTAGTCACCCCAGTAATGAATTGTCTTCACTGTTACTATCTGGGAAGAGATTTTGCGCTTTGAGAACAAAAACAGAGAGAATGAGAATGAGAAGGAGCTTTGTTCCACAAGCCATCCGGATTCTCAATGACAAATAGCAACCAGGTCTGCCTTATACTAATACTTGCATAAGCAGGTGTATAATACAAAACATGCATAATTTATATTAAATGTATATTTTGGTAACTTTTATTATTATTGCAGCAGAACAGTCATAAAAAGCATTGCACTGCCGGCTGTCCATGTATGACTGTATATGTGACAAATAAATATTGATTGATTGAATGTACAATCCTTAAATGGTACAGCTTTGTATATAGCCCCTGTATAAAATCAATCAAATATAGTCACTCATTTAACAAAGCATTAGTTCAAATACATGCATGACCACCAACTTCATCCAAATTACTTTGCACACAAATGTATGTCCTCTCACGTAATCTAGTATTAGCTCACATACCCACGACTGACCTCTCATTTAACCTAGAATTAGTTTACACATACATGTATGACCACTAGGTTAATCTAATACTAGTTAACAAATACTTGTAAGGGCTCTCATTTAGTATTAATTTACTCGCAGAGCCAGTTCTAGCCATTTTGATGCCAAAGGGCAAAATTATTGTTGGCATGGCACACCCCCAACCCCATCACACCCAAATGTTGGAGGGATAGAGGTGTGGGTGGGGTTGGGGGTGATAAAAGTTTTTTGTTTGCAGACAAGCTATTCAGGCTTTAATATGTTAGGTGTAAAAACTGACAAAATATAGTTGCAGTCTATGTTCCCTGTGTAAACTATATTTATCATCAATTATATTTTACAACTTTCAGCATAATTGAAGGTTGTAGGATAGTTTTTAATAATACATATTGTTGGTTTTCTACAATGGGGTCCTTTGGAGAAGGTAAAATATTTGCCAAAATTATATTAAAAAGAAAATTAGAATCCAATTCTAATTCACAATTTACATACATTCTGTCTCTATGGAGGATTACACATGTTCTAAGGTTTAGCCATTTTATTGAGTCTCCATGTGTGGACAAATGTGGCAATAACATCCACAGCCCATCTGTAGCTCAGATGTAGATGAGATATATGTGTTGCTGAGCAGTAAAAGCAAAACATGCAGCTGCAGCAGACAGACTCACTGATGTGTTCAACATTACTTTATTAGGTTGAGTTTATGGATTTATAAAAGAAATGAGGATGCATTACACTTACAGAGTTACACTGCAGCCACTGTATCCCACAATAGCATTATTAGGCAGCTGTGCTTCATTTAAACTAAGCTAGCCTAAGAAAATCAGGCCCTCTACATAAAACAAAGGTGGAGCTGCAAGATGTAGCTACTAAATCCAACAAACACAACTAACCTAACAAAAAGGGAGATCATTCTTACCAAACAACATTTAGAGCAGCTCTGTTCCTCAGCAGCAATAGAGACACGGTTTAATAATTTAATCTGCAGCTATTTTCTGAAGAATATTTAAATTGGGGTAAAAATAATGTTCTTTATTATTTTATTCAAAGCCTGGTTATCCTATTCTGTTACCGCTTATAGCGTGACAAATAAACAACCAGACCATTTAGAAATAACAAGAGGGTGCAAAGTAATAATGGACCGAATGTGGATAAAAAATTTATTGGATTTATTTATTTATTTTTTAAACAATAGCTGTTCTATTTTTGACCTGGTATGGCTTCTTCTTCGCCTATTCACAGAGGAAATACTGTCCAACAACCATTCAGCTGCTAAACTCATATAAGGGCTGTTTTAACATCAGTTCACAGCTGATTCCGGTGGGATAAACCAATAGTGAACCAGCAATGCCGCAAGCTACAAATCATATGCTAACTTCAGCTTGTAACAACAGAATCTGCCTGCTAACATAAATAATGTCAGCAGTAACATTAATAATTTAGGAATATGTTAGACAGGTTACTCTCCGACACCCTTGAAATTCATTTAATCATGAACTTATTCATTTATTTACATTTGTTTATATTTTCTGAGTTTTTATTTCCAATCTAGAGCATAAGAAAAGGGCGCCCCAGGCCACCACCTATGCTGTGCATGTGCGCCCTTTCATTTAATCTAGAATTAGCTCACACACACATGCATGACCACTCATTTGCTCTAAAATTAGTTCACACATGACTGAACTCTCATTTAAACTAGTATTAGCTCACAACACTACCCTGTGACAAAACTGAGTATTTTCACCTGAATTCAAGTCCAAGGCAAAACAACACCCCCACGGCCACCTTTCCTCTGAAGTTAATCTGGTGCCGCTTATTTTCACCTTTGCATACATGTGGTATTTTAGCTCTCATGTTGACTCCAGCTAGCTGCGTTCCATGTTTGAGAGATGCACTGTTTATATGTTGCAGAAGTTTGCACCCTTTGGCAAGCAAAGTGAGGTATGTCATGTAATAGATTTATATTGTTCTTAATTTTACTTGTAAGGAACTTTGCATATTATTCCATATAAAGGTGTTTGGTTTTATGTCTTTGAAAGTAACTGTGGCACAAATTATCTGGTTTATTTGCTTTTATCTTGTATTTAATGACAATGTAAAGCAACAGAATGTATGATTATGTTAATGCATTAATTATGTTGTTATTATGAACCTTGTTTATCAAACACTGTATGATCATCCATTTATGTTTATTTTGTAGTTTTCACAGTGCTGGAAAGAGTTCTGAAGATGCAAGGTTTAGCCTTAAATAAATACAAATGAATATATAAGACCGACAGAGACTTCTTCATTTTTTATTACAAGGTCTCTTACACATTTTCATAACTGTACAGAAGAATAAATCTTGATCTATGTGGAAATCACCTCACCACTGTAAATGCACCAAATCTCCACTAGATGGTGGTAGCAGCATATGTTCGTTAAGAATTTCCTTGAGGAGTCTGATCTTTAACCCCTTCCGAGATTTTAGTTCTTTTGGTCCTGTATGCTGTTTGTTCTAAGGACATGCACATCGATTGCTAGTCCCTTGTGTTTTTTAGCCACATCATAGTATACTCAAAGATCATTATCAAAAAACGCAACAGAAGTAAAATTTGAAAATAAAATGAGCCATAAGCATGAGCCAGTAAAAAGTTTACATATACTGATGTTGTGAAATAAGGACTGTTAGTAGTTGTAATTCATAATTATTAACATAAATATAAGTAATTTTTATTCAGTCAGACCAACAGTGTTGAGTAAGGGTCAATTTCAGACACCTAATGTTAGCCTGGTTTATCCTGGCTAACATCCTGGCCGTTTAGTTTTCGAATGGATCTCTGTCCTTTTAAAGCACCTAGTTTTAACCCTCTTGGTGTTGGTTTGAGGTGAATTTAAAGAATTTTGAAGTAGTCCTCATTGCTTATTAGTTGTGCAATGCACAACCATGAATAACTGCAAAACAGACTGTTAGTATGATGCCACAACCGCCATGCTTGGCAGTTAGTGGTGTTCTAAGGTTTTAAACCTCGTCTTGTCTCCTATGAAAAGGCTTCTTTTTGTATTTCTGTCTCAGCAGAGCATACAACTTTTCTTCAGAAGAGGCCTCCACCTGAGAAGACTCAGGTGGAGGCCTCAACAATCTCCTGGATCAAAGACTACCTGACAAACAGACCACAGTTTGTGAGACTGAAGGGTTATGAGTCTAACCAGGTAGTCAGCAGCACAGGAGTACCACAGGGGACGGTACTCTCACCATTACCTTTCACTCTGTACACCTCAGACTTCTAGTACAAGACAATTCAATTGAAAAATACTTTATTGATCCCCGAGGGGAAATTAGAATTCCAATACAACCCATCCAAACGTACATCATGACACAAGACAAGGGGGGGGCAGGTCACCGAGACTTTGTTGCCCACTCACAGGCGCTGCCCTTGCTAGATGAGAAAAGAGGCCACATTAGGTAAGTAGAGGGAAAAAAATCATATTTCACACTTTATCCTTAGCAGGATACAGTTTGAGATTGCAAAAAACCTCAGCACAAAGAAGCAACACATTTACAAAACAACATCATGCCAGGAACGGTGAAGGTGGTGTGAGGGGGTGCATATGTTTATAGACAGACTCCTGTCATCTGCAGAAATACTCAGATAATTCTGCCGTCGTGGGGTGGATCAGAGATGGACAAGAAGTTGAGTACAGGGAGCTGGTGGACCACTTTGTGGCATGGTGTGGAAACAATCATCTTATATTGAATGTAAATAAAACAAAAGAGATGATTGTAGATTTTAAGAAAAACAAGAATAGGTCAAACGCTATTTCCATCATGGGAGAAGAAGTGGAGGTGGTAGAGGAGTATAAATACCTCGGTGTTCACCTGGACAACAGACTGGAGCGGAAATGCAACTGTGAAGCCATCTACAACAAGGGACAGAGCAGACTGTACTTCTTGAGGAAGCGTAGGTCTTACAGTGTTTGCAGCAAGATGACAATATCTTCTATTAGTCTGTTGTGGAGAGTGTGATCTCTTCTTCCATCATCTGCTGGGGTAGCAGCATCAGTGCCAGGGACTTAAAAAAGCTCAACAAGCGAATAAAGAAGGATGGCTCTGTCCTGAGGACCTCTCTGGAACCTCTGGAGATCATTGTGCAAAGAAGGATTATTCATAAAATTAAGAACATTATGGAGAACCCTGAGCATCCTCCCCATGAGACTGTTGGACAACAATAGAGTGTCTTCAGTCAGAGGCTTCTTCAGGTCTGCTGCAAGACAGACCTCTACAGGAGATTTTTGAAGAAACCTTCATAATATATGAGCTACAACAACATTTAATTTCCCTTCGGGATTAATAAAGTATTTTTGAATTGAATTGAATTTTCTTCCAATCAGCATCCATGCATGACTGCATAACGCATTGCCTACACGTTTTGAACTTATAAAATCCATGATTTCAAAGCCTTGTCCAGCTGTTGACTGATGTTTGTCAGGTGGAATGAAGAGAGGAAAAGGAGATATACAACCAAACAGACAATTTAGACCATTTCACAAAATTCACTTAATTATTTTGATGTTAAAGTCTGAAGCAGAAAAGAAAAATGTTTTTTTTTTATGTCTGAATGTCTGAATGTTTAGTAGCCTAACTCACAATACAGTATTGATAATAGAAACAAACATACAGTATTTTATAAGTACATCATGCTGGCCAAAACTGTTATGTGTAGGTAAAAGTTACTTTAAATCAAGTCAACTTCTACTGATTCTCTATTTCAGAATAAGTGATCCATTGATATGAGTAAAAAGACGCAACATTTTGAGATGTGTACATTTTTACTTTTCTGCCACACAATGTCAACTATTTTGATAGAATCTTCCCATGGCTAATTACTAAAAACCCTCCAAATGTTGTGAAAGCAGCCCAGGGTTTAACAACCCGCCCAAAGCCATTTTTTCTTTTCCCAGCTGCACCGTTAGGTTAAACTGCACAGTTTAACCTAATTTCAAAAAGAAAACATAAATCAACAACAACAATAAATATACCAGAGCTCAATGTATACGCATGATAATGCCCCCCTCACATTTCTGCCTGGCCCCCTTATGCAAGCCTAGAACCGGCCATGTTACCCAAATGTATTACTGTATCCATTTGTGATTAAGATTTTGTCTCCATTGTTAAACAACTTGGAAAGATTACTTGAAAAATGTATATTGAACTTGCATTTATTGTCAAATCAAAACATCAGTGTGTCACAGGCATGGTCTAAATAGCACCAAAAAAAGGAAGTCACCTTCATCTGAGTGCTAATTTCTCAATGATTTGCACCCATGCTGTAAAATAGTTGCCTAAGATATGATAATTAATAGCTATTCAAGGGATTTTAACTGATCTGTTTAAACAAAAAATGTATGAAGACAGATGATGATTTTCATGGCACCTTCAGGCACAACCTAAGAAAAGGTGCAAGAGGTCATTTACAATACCAACAGAAAGAACAAACAGGAAAATTTATAAATTCACAAAACAAACCTATAACAAACTAGAAAACAAAAAGCAAAAACAAAATCCAAAAGTACCAAAACGTAATAATTTAATCAGCAAATACAGAGAATATAAATTGTAAACTGCACACAGTGCAACTTCTCCTGTACAGTGCAATGTATTTATATGAAATTATGAAGTAATTTGAAAATTCTCAAGGATAACTAGTTAATAGCTGTGGTATGAAAGAGCATAGCTAAAATGTCATCTTGTGAAAGCAGTATCGCACCTAAATTGATCAAATCAATTAGCCACTAACCTTTATCATGTTATGATTGAAATTAAATTAACACATCTTCTTTTCTGCCCTTGACATTCAAAAGTAGATGATTAAAGGCTGAAACCTGTCATAAGGGAGTGACATTATACTGAAGTCATGATTGGGACAGTTCAGCCACAACAGACACTTTTAGCTCTCAGTAACTATAAGCACATTCACTTATATCCATTTGCAATGGGGTCTCACCAGAAACTAGAAACGTATGCTGCACTTTATCTTCCCCTCTCTTCTCTTCACTGGCTTCCTGCTCTCCTACAAATCGTTAGTTTCACTTTCATTAGGCAGAATCAATAAGGCGGATCAGTGCCTAACGGTTTGGACTGCGTAGCAGATGCCCCGCTCGGTCTCCCCTTTTCTTTTTATTCATTCTTTCTGTCTTCTATGCTCTGTCGTGGACTCCAGCTATTTCCCCAGCAACCATTCAGTCAGGGAGATTGTATGAGGCAGCGGGAAGCTTGAACTGCCCAACAAAGAGGGATGATCCTAAGAGTGCTACGCTGCAAGACTGAAATGGCAACCTCAGTGCTAACCCAATAAATATAAATTAAGACTATGTGACCTCTCAAGCTTAAAGTAAGTTTGAAAATGGAGGCTTCATGCAGACAAGGAAATTAGAATGTAAATGTTCAAACAGAGACAAATGTCCTACCAAATGTTTCACAGATGTTAGTTCTTTTCTGATTTTTTAATTACAGAATCTAAATTTGTTAGGGGATCTTTTAAAATGCCAGTGATGAAAAAAGACCATGTTTTTTTTTTTGTTTTGTTTTTTTAAGAGCTCTGTTATCCAGCGGAAGCTTCAAGTTTAGCTACTGCTCCACCTGGGCACCTCTCTTTAGAGGTTTTCCAGGCATGTCCCACTGGGAAGAGACCACGGGGCAGAGTCAAACCTCACTAGAGGGACTATAGGTATTTTTCAACTACTGGAACCTTTCCCAGGAGGCAGGGTAGTTTTTCACAGCCATTTTATATAATGTCCATTTACACTGCATTTACCAGGGTACAGACATAAATAGGCCAGGTACAGAATGTTTTTTATTTATCTTGATATAGTGGGTAGACTTTTGTGAAGAGAGAATGCCAAGCAGTTATGCTTTTTTGGAACACGTGCAGGCTTAAAATATAAAACAAATGTGATTGTTACAAACTTTACATGACTGTAAAGTGACTTTATTTCTGTTTCAGTAGTTAATAACTGTGAAATAACCACAGGCTTTTGCTCTAGAGTTACAGTACTTTCTGTTTTCTTCTCCTCTTGTTAAAAAAATCTATATACAAAGTCTGCGTTAAAGAAATATTTTCAAAGTTTGTTACAATAACACCTTTCAATGGAGCTTAGAATGACTTTATATAACGTAAACATTGTGTAAACACTGCGACAGAACCATTGTATATTGTTTGATTGCTGGAAATGTTGTCTTTTCGTTTTTGTGACAGCCACGCTCAGCTGCTGAAAGAGAAATGCAAAGCTCTTGTAGTGGAAGGAGGAATTTTACCCAACCCAATCCCAGTTTTCTACAGAGGAAACATACGCTAAAACAGCTACGATACAATTGAAAGTTAAAGGAAATTAGGTTCATGTGAAAGAAGCACCATTTTCTATTTCTTTTGGGATGGGAATCCCTTGGAATCTCCACAAAAAGAGTAAAGGATGGATGTCTGAGGGTTTTCCTCCTGGAATGGTTAACCTCACAACCTGATCTCAGATAAACAAAGGACAAAGGATGTCTAGATAGTGTTTAAGTCCTGAGTAATAGTTTTTTTTTTTTTTTTTTACTAATCCTAGAGAGGCATTTTTTTAGTACTTTATCAAATAAACTTTAGAAAACCATTGCAAAACGTTAAAAACTCTGCAGAAACATTTTGCCAGTAGATGTTCATGTGCTTGCCCAGCTGAGAATGGATGAGGGTTGGCTCTTCTACAGCTGTATTGTTTGATGGCTGTGTTTAGTTTTGACTTACCCAGCACAGTGAGCCGGGCAGGACGGGACCTCATAGCTGCCTGAACGGCCTGGCACTCGAACACTGCGTCGTCCATCAGCTCGACACGCTGGATGCGCAAATGATGCTCCCCTGAGCCATGGTCGCCAATCACTGTGTAACGTGGATAGCCTGCAATGCAAACAATTTGTTTGTTTTATATCACCTTCAGTGTCTAAGTACTGCTCACCTGCCAAAAGCAAATGAGAAAATTTCAGTATTGTTTTCCCCACTTCTCATTCTCATGTCACGAAAGAACAGCTCTTTCCAAACTGCCTTACACAGCACTGACACAAGCACATTAACTAAGATGTAAATGCAGATAATTTAAAGGAAGACAAGGAATAGATTACTTTATTAGGTTATGTGGCTAGATTGTTTATTTGTTATTTTACTCACAATACATTTTTTACAGCACTCCTGGCAATGTGAATGAGCTTTTGTGAAAGTTGCTGTATACTGAAGAATCATGTTTTACTGCAACAGTAAACAGGAACAGCTCCAGTTTGAGTTGTTTCAAGATTGCTCTGTGAAATGATTTACAGTTTAATAAGAGAAGAAGAAAGGAGAGGAATATCCAGGAGACCCGGGGTGTCAAGATGGATGGTTTTGAAGATACCCCTCTTAAAACTAATATGAAAATTTGCATAGCCCATGTTGTGAAGTGTATGTCTCCACAGAGGCAAATAAGCAAAAAAGAAATACATTTGTTTAACCTGAGTGCACTGTGGGGTATCTAACATGTTTTCTGAATCTTTCCTCCCTCAAGATCGCTCTTCTATTTCTTTTTTTACCTTGCTTCTTCATCGTGATTATTGTGGGCAGAATTTGTGGAACGCAGGGAGAATTTATGTTCATAAATATTGTACTTCAAAAAACGAGAAGAATTTCCAACTGAGTGGGGCTTGTTCTTCTAGCTGTCCTTCTGTAATTGATTGATGATGAAACCAAAGAATTACAGTGAAGAATTTTTTTCTCGAACACAAGGCCAAGCTGTTCACAAAGCCTCGACCCATCCAAACTTTCTGCTTTGTTCACTGGGAAACAAAACTTCAGACTTTGACTTACTTCATTCTGGCTTGTCAATCACTTCTAAAAGAAATCTTTTTGTTTCTATCCAGCTGTGTAAGGTTACACAGATACTTAAGGGCAACAAATAATAAGGCTGTAAAATATTGATATCTCAAAAACTTCTAACCTACAGTCACCTTGGAGATTCCTTAAAACCCCAAGCCTTTAGAGATTTTCTGCTTTAGCTCCTAGATAGAGTGGGCAGTGGCATAACAGCTATTAAGTTCACGAATGTGTCTATGGCAAAAACCATCATATTCTCTATGTCCAATTACTGAATTTGGCTTCATTGAATCCAGCAGCTTTTAATAGAGCATGAAGAGGGTCTCATTATAGGCTGGTGGGGTGAGTTACAGCCGATTAAGCCACTCTCTGCATTCCATCCCCCTATGTGAAGCCTTTAATCTTAAGGGTCTATACAGTAGGAAGAGGAAGGACAAAAGAACGGCTCAACACAGCTATTAAACCAAGGTAAACAGAGGAAGGACAAAATAAGCTGCCGTATAAGCTTAAATGAGCGTACATCAAGGACCTGCTAGTTGATGTTTTGCTGATACAGTGCCTTGCAAAAGTATTTGGCCCCCTTGAACTTTTCAACCTCTTGCCACATTTCAGGCTTCAAACATAAAGATATAAAATTCAAATTTTTTGTGAAGAATCAACAACAAGTGGGACACAATTGTGAAGTGGAATGAAATTTATTG
>JAHUTJ010067532.1:0-15471 GCA_036250325.1 Characodon lateralis
ACTAAAGAGAAATAAAACTAGAGAATCCAGGGAAGACCAAGAACTATAATAATTACAATAATAATAAACCATACAAAGTAATAAGAAAACAACCATAAAAGAACTTAAGAAGTAAACACTAGGAGGCCGAAGAGGGAGAAATGAAAACATGATACAAAAACCAAAATAGAAAAATCTAAGCAAAAGGTAAACAAACACAAAGCCACAAACAGAGTCCAAAAATGTCACTCCGTGACAGATAGACTGCTGAAGGACATACTCAACTCCTTTCCTCATTCTGCTACTTTCTCCTACTACTCTCCAATTATGCATTATCTGAAATTATTGCTGACCTTAGCTTTATGTTCTCTCTTTGTTTAGCTGTGACACCTTCCTGAAGGGGAGCATCAACTGAGCTACTGCTGCCAATAACTTTATGTTCACTTTCTATAGATTATACACTTGACCGACTTGTTTCTGTGTTTAACCCTCTGTGTCTTCTAGACACTACAACGGAAGGAAATGTGGCAGCCACTAACATGTACTTGGTTTTTTAAATGCATGGTCTTTACTACTGGCTCGCAGCTTATTTGTTTATCAGTGTTTCTCCTACATGACGTCACTAAAGGAGCAACTTTATGTCATTACCACATAAAGTTAATTTTGTACATTTTTTTCAGGTAGAAAATGAGAAATTGTTTGGTTAGATTTTTCAGATTTTGAACTAAATCAACAAGCTGAGAACCAACTGCTGAAATCCGGGTTCGTATCTGTCAGTGGAAAACTTCTCGGATTGGTTTCTTAACAAGTATCCACCTTTTTGTGCAGAGTTCTGGGATTTTCAGGTCGATGATTTCTTCCAAACATTTATTCCCTACAGGTAGAGTTGACGACCATGAAGCAGATGCAGAGGTTCATCTGAAATTTCTTCCTCCACCAGGTGAAGATGTTTTCATTTGATTTGAGCAGTGGCTCCTGAGAAAGCTACGCCCTTAATCATTCAGAACATTTCTCAATATTTTCTCAGTGAGAAAACATATATTTAATGAAAAATATACGACCTGTCTTTATAAATTCTTATTAAGAAGTCTGCTTGATGGAAAAGTTAAGAATTGATTCTGAACCGATGAGTGCCTGAGATCTCTTCCTTCTATCCAGGAGACGATGAATATTCCAAACCACTCTTCTCACATCTCCCCACAGACTGCCTGAAGCATGGAAATCTTTACAGCCCAGCCGCACTGCTGAATAAATTTTACTCGAGACAGTAGCAGTGTCTGCTGCAATTTATTTCTCATTTGCTGGAGCTGGGTGATGGGAACTAACAAGAGAGACATTACAGGCACACAGCTGGACGGGAAGTTTGTGAAAAGGCTGATTTTTAGGCTTCATTGACTTTCATCTCCTCAAAAATGATGGTTGGGTATCGTTATTGATTCTTTCTTTGATTTAAAGTTATGGTGCGAACTTTTTTGATAGGCTGTCGTCTGCATGGTGGAACAGAGGACCAGATTTCTATCCTCACAGTGCTGTAGAGGAGTCATGGAGGTTGGATGGTGCTGGGTTTGCTTTGGGTCTCCTTTTTGGTTTTTGGAGATGATTTGGTTCTGTTGGTGTCATCAAGCACTGACCTTCACCGTACACTGGATCATTCTGCAGCCAGGAGTGAAGCGGCTGGGATTAAAGTCAGCTCCTCCATAGGCGAATTCACGCCTCCTAATCCGCTCTAGTGTCTGCTCGAACCCAAAGGCTGAAGTAACATTCGTGATCAGTAATAGAGGTCCGCTAGTGGTCTTTGTGGGTATCCGTATGCAGCCCAGATTTTTGCATCCACCTTGTCCGTTGGTGCCACCAGGAACAATAATGACCTTGGGCAGAGGATGTTGCCAGACATGCAGCAGATGAAGAAAACAACATTCAGATCATAAACGGAAGAAATAAAACAACACGAAATACAGTGAGGAGAAATCTCCTGTTTTCCCTCTGCTTTAAGCTCCCTTATAATGATGGAGTTCCTCCATCTCTTCATCCATCAGTTCATCTCTAAAGAAAAACCAACCCATTCTATGGTCAGGGTGTCCTTCTTTTGGGTATAATCCATATTTTAGTGAAGTGGAGGTTGGACCATAGATGGAGCAGTAAGTCAAATGCTTCACCTCTCAGCTCAGCTCCTTCCTTAACATGATAGACTATGCTTTGATACGTCTATCTTCTGAATTATTCTGGAAATGTGAAGTAAATAACTGGACCAAGACTGATTACACCACTTAAATTTGCCCACAATAATTGGGATAAAGTTTGATGATATGGAATTCTGACTTGTGGCCTTCTACATGAGTTAATCAACACATTGTTGGCTTTTCATCATCCGTTGGTCTCTTATTGGAAACTGGTGACCTTATGACAAGGTTTGACAACCAACCAAAGCACCAAGGCCAGAGTTCTAATAGAAAATGCAAAAAACTGATCCTTCAATTAAATTAAACAAGGACTGTCTGGTCGTCCTGCATCCCAACCTTAAACCTCACCCCTCCGTCCCAGCACCATATGTCATCCTCAGACTCCCCCCTCACCCTCAGACCCTTTGTTGCCCACCTAATCCCCCCTCATGGAGACTTGTGAAGGCTTCCCATGGATATGGAGGCCACGAGGTCAAGACAGAGTGGACGTAAATCTGTGGCCTCGCCATCAATATCCGACCCCCACCCCCCTATCTATCTGCAGCACGCACACACTCTCTCTCTGCAGCTAACAATAGGCTCACTCTTTCTGGGTGTAAATAATGCTGATACTGTGGTAGTGAATGGTACCCTGTGTACCCTGTGTCCAGGCGATAAGACCAATATAGTTATAGCAACATGGGTGGCGGAGGAGAACACACTATCCTCGATCTGTGTCATGACTTACCAACAACACGTGTGTTCTCATTGATTAATGCCCGGGCCGTCAGCATATTTCCTCCCTCTTCCCAAGCTGATGCCTCACCTCGCTCTCTGATATTGCTTTTGTTCCCTCCTCTGTCGCTTGGCTTTGGACGTATCCAGAGCATCCCATTGTTCTCTAATGTCTCCTCCTCATCCGCGCTCTGTCTTTGTCGTTAATTATCCCTGAACACGACCACAATGGGCCGCACAGCTTCATTTGCAGGTTGCTTTTCATAATGTTGACAAGCAATTATCGCATTGGTGATAAAACCAGAGCCAGAACCCAACGGAACCAAAGAACCAAAAAGGTGTTAAATTGTATCAATGTCAGAAATTGTGTCCAAGGAAACTTCAAATAAAACACTGTTTGGTCAGTTAAACTAAAGCAGCCATTGCCATGGAAAATTTTAATATTTAGGATATTTTTTTCTTTTACCACTCCTTTATCATAAGTAATAATTATTTTCTTAGATTCTAAAAAGTGCTAATGAGAATTGCTAATTTAACTGTCACACGGTTGAGTTTTTTTTTATCCTCTGTGTTGTAAAGATTGGGGTTACACTTTTATGGATGAGATGTTCAATGACGTACCATAATGGAAATAATCTTCAGTGCCAGAAAAGGTGAAAATATTAACTGGTGGAGTGTTGGAGATAAAGAAAACAGGACTTACATGCCCAGTTTTAAGCCCATTCACAAAAACAGAGTGTTGCTGTTAGGCCTTTAAAGGCAGGGTAGATACTGACTACATATATATGCTCCCTACAGTACCACAAACAATGGCTCATGAACAAAGGCTTGTGTGGATTTCCTACTGAAGCTTAAGCTTAAATGAAGAAAACAGCACACGCACAACATGAAACAGAACAGTAACCCAAGCACATTCCTTAGTACTTCCTGATCAACTTGGAATCAAGAGCTTTGAGCAAACACATCTATTCCTTGCGGGATTAGTAAAGTATAATGAATTAAATGAAAGGATACATGCCTTGAAATGCCTTTATTTAAATCTGTTAATATCATGCATTCTTAAACACACCATTATTGCACAGCTTTCTGGTTGCAAGACAACTACTGTTCTCACTGACCCAGAGTCAGAAAGACTATCCTGTTTTTACTAAAAAACAATGAATCGTATGTTGAACCAGGTCATCTTGTCTAAGTCTTGGTTTCAATTAATACATTGATTGAATGAAAACGTGTCTTGTTAACATGAACACATTCACTCAGTGAATGGTGTTGGAGCAATGTAGGTGCAACTGATAGCTTAGGGAAGCCGTCTCTCCCTGTTATTTAATGTCCATCTGCATTGTTGCGTTGCATTTGATATACCTGTCTGATATCTGGACCATTTCATCCCAGCTGACATGGCTTGGCCCTGGGTCCACTCGCTGTCAGCTCCCTCCCAAACGGCTCTGTTGTTAGGAACCCCAGTGTGGTCAGTAGTTGTACGGGTACAGGCAGTGCACAGATCCTGACCTCCTCAACGAACAGCCACAACTCTGAACATAGCCTGGGGAACCTAAAGTCAAAAAATGTTCTCGGTTTGTTCTCTATTTCTGTCAAAGACTGCTTCCATTTCTGTCATCAATCATTTCTCCTGTTATGTCACAGCAGGGATGTGAGGCTCTTACAATGGGTTGTCATCCATTGATGTTGCCAGCATGGTGGCATCAGTCCAGTGTCAGAGAGAGATACCAGCAATGGGTCACTGTTGTTGACATCGACTGATGTCCGCTGACTGTAGAAGCACACGGATGGACAGCCGAGCGGGGTTTAGTCAATGCTAACGAGCTGAATAAATTGTTAAACAGGTGCGTAAACAGTGACAACTCTGCAAATTACATTTTGCAAAATAACTTTTATACATTTATGACTAGTTGCTCAGTTATATTTTATGAAGTACATGTTTAAAATAGCATTTCATAAATGGTTTACTGGAAGATGCTTCTCTATGACATACTGGCCGATCATAAGGACCCTCACAGGCATCGGTGTAAATGACTGAACTGCAACAGAAGGACAGAAGGTAAAACGGTAAATGGCCTGTACTTGCATAGCGTTTACCAAGTCCCCAGGGACCCCAAAGTGCTTCACGCTACATTCGGTCATTCACACACTGACAGTGTGCCCTGGGCAGACTGGCAGAAGCGAAGCTGCCATAGACAGGCGCCACCGAGCCCTCTGACTACCGGTCAAGGCGGGTGAAGTGTCTTGCCCAAGGACACAACAACTGAGACAGACATAGCAGGGGCTCGAACCGGCAACCCACTGGTTACAGGACGAACCCCGAAAGTCTCAATGTTAGTGAAACAGTGAGCCATAATAGTGTATAGTGTCTTTTTCAGAGTCATTCAGCTCCACAAAACAAGTATCTACATACAAACAGATAACAGAACCAAAGAACATGGTGTTTTGTCAAGGGAAGAGCTCCAAGCAACAACTCCTGGGGCGCCCCTGTAGGATCATCTTGTGATGAAGCATTGACAGAGCCCTGTAAGGTCAGACTCAATCTAGGCATGTTCCTTGATTAAGGAAACAGCGCTTTATCATCAAATCATGAACAAGTTTAATAAATGATGTTGATGTTTCTTCTTTAGCGAGGAATTACCGATGACTGAACCGCAGTTTCTGAAGCGTTTAAGACCCAATTCAGGCCTGGCACAGCCGTTTCAAGGTACCTGACACTGCAAAGGCCAGACAAAATTAACCTTTTTGTATAAAAATTTTAGAACTCTATATCAGAGACGTATTATGATGCAAGCCCCATGCCCTCATCCTCTAGGCTGCCCCAGACCTCAACATCTTTCTATGCAGTTGCACTTGGAAGGTGCTTCCTAAAGCTTCCTCAGTTTGAGCATGGGTAAGCCCTATGTGCCAAGGCTTGACCACTGGGCCCTCACTGGTAGGCTTCTGAGTCTGACCAGAACCTTCAGGCCACTTTTGTCCCAGCAGGGGCTGAAACCTTGGACAGCAGAATTCACATTGATACCCAAAACACATCACTATGTTGGTGGCGATTCTGGAGAGGTTCTTGAGATAGTGTAGAGATAATATCTCTTGTACTTGAGATGAACTGCTTAGTCTTGAAGCAATGAGCTGGCTCTTCTGTGTGAGGCTGTCCTTTTGAATAGCTGCCATGTTGTTTCTCCTGCGTAGAGGTCTGAACGTCCCTCTCTGCACTGGACTGCATATACCACACCACTTAGCCTGTGTTTCAGTGTTTCTGCAGCTATGAAGAAATATTGTAAAATGGAGCTGCTTAAAATTCTCTTAAAAAAATCTCTGTGACAATTGGGGCGTGTAGTGTCGCCGGGGTAAAATGTGGATCCATGTCCTTAGTCCTCGACGCAGGCCATCACGGGTTCAAGTCCCGGCCCGTTGACCTTTGCTGCATGTCTTCACCCTCTCTCCACCCCCTTCCTGACAGCTCACTGTAAAAAATATGAAAATAACTAGTGCCACAAAAAATATAAGAAATATAATTCTGTCACAAGTGTAGCACATGAACTCTGCTGCTATGATTTACTTATTCTGAGTTTTAACAGTTTCATTTAATGTCTTACTAGGAACATAATAGATTCTGAGAGGTTTTCTTGTAATTTATAACAGAAAAAGAAACATCAGGTGTGTGGTTTAGAGGGAGCTGCTGCATAGTAGGGTGAATCAATGAACCACAGACCTAAATTATTTATATTTCAATCTCTAAAATGTTAAACTGTGATGGAACCATAATCACCTTATGGGAAAACCTTCCTGCTGAATATTTTTAGCGGCAGATCGGCAACCTTTAATTTTAATGGGAGATGTACCAAAATGGAAACCCCTCTGGCAGGCGTGTAGTTAGACCTGGGCTTTCCGGGCGGAAGCCCCGGATGTTTTCTGAATAGCTCCGGAGTTCTGGATAGAAGAAATTTAGAAGTATTAAAAAGATGCAGCCACAAAATGGTATTGGACTTCACATTTTTATTTAAAAACAATCAGATTTTTTCAATTGTGTTCCATTTAATCACGTCCCGCTCCACCTAACCTGACAATGAGTTAAAAGGCATAAAATAGTTATTTGCGCACTCTCAGCACCACTAATGCGCAACTACGCGCACAGGCAGAGACGGACTCCATTCTGGAGAAGTCCAGAACAGCATTTTACTCCAGGTCGACCTGCCTCCTTCATTACCTGAAAAGTTACACTGAGCGCCTGGAACAGGGCTCATTTCAGAGCGACTGTGGGGCCAACCAAAGAGAGGGAGCCTGGTGGGTGTGTTCAGGAACAGGTGGACGCCAAGCGGTATAACCCAGGAGAAGATAGTGGTAAAACCTGAATGCTGACTCGGAATGGGCTAATTATTAGTTACAGCTAATCACAGATTCACCCAGAAAGACATGAGGTGGAGGTTCACTCTAATGATCTAATGAGCATCATCAGGGTCATGATGAGGGACTTTCACCTGAGCTACAGGTGAAGTTAAATGATCTGTGGTAGAAAACAGTAGCAACCTTCTCTGTGAGCTTCTAGCCGGATTTGCATCACAATGAGAAAATATCCGGTCCTTTACTTCAGTCAAAATAAAAGCATTTAATCCTAACGTAGCTGAACACATTAAAAGGTCCTTCAGATCAACACATTGATCTCATTGCTGCAGCCAGTCTTATAATCTAGTTCTACATGTAGACAGAACCAGGTGTTGCTCAGTAAACCAGGAAAATATCTCCTGGTTCTAGTAAGACGTAGTAGAAAGAGCAACAGTAAACCTCCCTCTTCTCTTTCATATCTTCTGCTGATTCTAAACATGCAGCTCTGGCTTTAAAGATGCAGGATAATTAAGAAATAAATCATAGCAATTAATCACAGGTGGACCATTAATTAGTTAACTGTTTTATTTTTCTGAATTATACATGTAATATTATATAAACTAAACTAATTAAACAAGGATACAGTTTTACTGAAGGTGAGACATACATACCAGATGTATACAGTTATTAATAACTGTAATATTAGTACTGATAAGGTCCAGGATGAGGCTCTATGCTATATTTTAAACACCACAACTTAACACCCTTTCCTGTCAGTGTTTAATAGTAAGAACTGCACTAATGTCTCACATGCTCAATGCAGAACAAAAGACTGGGTTGTAAAATGTTTCTTTTATTATTTTTGGCAGACAAATTTCTTCAGAAGTGGAATGAAGGGCTGAAAAGATGGCGGTAAAAGAGAACAGGTTCATAAAAGAAGGAACAATTTTAATAAAATGTTTCGAAAGCTCTTGGCATAATAAAATAAATGTGTTTTAGGATTTTACCATTTGACTAAGATTTAGGAAAATCAACTTTATACCACTTTCCTTTTTTGAAATATAAGAATAAAGACAATGGAGCCTCAGGAGTGAAACACTTTGATGAGAATAACATTTAAAAAGGTCATTTATGTAGATGACAAAAGAAGCACATTTATCTGGCCCAAAGTAAACATCTCTGAGTTGTCAGCAAAAAATCAGATTAAGTTCTTTTAAGTTCTTGCTTCAGCAAAATGGTTTTTCATCAGGCCTAAACTCTGTTTCTCCTTGTCCTTCATTCAGCTTCTAACAAAATAAAAAGTAAAATTATTGCAAAACGTTTTTGTTTGATTCACTATAATTTACATTCAGTCTATAACCAGCCGAGACAGAGAACTGGTACAATATGTCCTATATTATTTTAACTTTAAATTACCTATAAATTGTCTTATTGAAATCTAAATATTTTGGATTTGGGCTAAAGCCTACAATGTTTTGAGACCCTAAAAACGCCCCTGCCCTCTGGGGTTTTTTAGGGAATACTCAGAAACAAAATAATTCCTTATTAGAACCAAAACAGGATTTGGTTGTTTTGGCAAGTTTGATCCATATTTTGGGGCAGAAACAGAAGAAAAGGGGCCTATTCTGATGCATTATTAAGTCTATGTTTCTGGGAAGTTTAATGTTATATTAATGTGTGTTGTAGAACGGTTCATAACTACACCACCCAGGAATTGACATGGGAAAAAAGAATATATATATATAGCGAGCTCACGAAATACTATTTCATTCCCATGAAATACTAATTACTGCCCACGAAGTAGGCATCAAGCGACCTTTTTTGCAGGAGATGTGTGACTCATAAGTGATGGAGCCCAGTGTACAGTGGGTGTGTAATGTGTATGTGTGCATATGTGCAGTGGCGCTGGGTGCTGTCAGACTGGGACCACGAAGAAGAGTGCAGAGAGAGAAGAAGTGTGCATGTGGTTGTGTGTATTGGCAGTATGCACGACAGTGACCGGGGAGGAAGTTCAGCTGGCCACGGTACATTTAACGTGTAATCGGTGTGCAGTACAGTTATTAAAAACTCTGCTGCTTTAGCACTCCGGTCCCTTCATTATAATAGAAGTCTCACCCCCCTGTGACATGCAAATACAGGGAGTTAACCCCAAAGTGAACAACCATTTGGGCCCTGGAGGAAGCATCTCCCCTGTGTTTCCCGACCACAGTCAGGAAACAGAAGCAGGAAGCGTTAACACCTGGCTCTCAATAATCTATTTAAATGCCTCTCACTAATGAGACTTCATTGCGATGCCAGGCTATTCAGAATCTCTTTGTAGCTCCTCCCCAGCCTAAAATAAAACTCGATCAGACTATCCTTGTCCCTCCAGTTGTTGCTTGTTTCCTCCATATGTTTGAGAAAGTGCGCTGTTTTAGTGTTTCGTGCGTACGTTATACCTATGTTGTGGGAACGAATCAGTATTTCGTGCCCACAATACATATATATTTTTTCCCATGTCATTTCCCGGGCGCCGTATATAACTCTGCTTTTTAAAAAAATGTATTTCACGGTAGCATTTGTTTCTGAAGCACAGGTGTTGGTTCATCGCAGGGTTCTGTTTAGATTTGCATCTAATGAAGAGAACCTGCATGTTCAGGTTGTTTAACCTGGTTTCTTCTGAAACAGAGAACATTTTTGAATGAAACCTGACACCAGTTTAACATGGATCCTCTTTCTTAACATACAACCCCAATTCCAACGAAGTTGGGATGGCTTTTAAAAAATAAATAAACACTGAATAGAATGATTAGCTAATCCTGTTCAACCCAAATGCAACTGAATACACAAAAAAGACAAGATATTTAATGTTCAAACTGATAAACTTTGTTTTTTACAAATATTCACTCATTTTGAATTTGATGCTTGCAACACGGAGCAGGGGCAACAGATAGCTGGAAAAGTTGAGGAATGCTCATAAAACACCTGTTTGCAACATTCCACAGGTGAACAGGTTAATTGGAAACAGGTGAGTGTCATGAATAAAAGGAGGATCCCTGAAAGGCTCAGTCGTTCACAGGCAAGTATGGGGTGGGGTTCACCACTTTGTGAACAAGTGAGCAAATAGTCCAACAGCTTAAGAACAACGTTCCTCAACGTGCAATAGCAATGAATTCAGGGATTGCATCATCTGCAGTCCATAATATCATCAAAAGGTTCCGAGAATCTGGAGAAATCTTTGCACGTAAGTAACAAGGCCAAAAACCAACACTAAACCTTCAACCCTTCAAGAGGCACTGCATTAAAAATCAATATCATTATGTAACAGATATCACCACGTGGGCTCAGGAACCTTCAGAAAACCATTGTCAGTTGACAGTTTGTTTCTTCGTCTACATGTTAAAACTCCACCATGCTAAACCAGTGACATATATCAACAACACTCAGAAACCGCACCAGCTTCTCTGGACCGGACCTAATCAGAGATAGACTGACACAGAGTGGAAAAGTGAGCTGTGGTCTGATGAGTTCACATTTTAGATTGTTCTTGAAAATCATAAACGTCGTGTCCTCCAGGCCAAAGTGGAAAAGGACCATCTGGATTGTTATCAGAGTAAAGTTCAAAAGCTAGCATCTGTGAGGGTATGGAGGTGAGTAAGGCTCCGTGGCATGGGTAACTAGCACATCTGTCATGGTATGGGGGTGAGTTAGTGTCCTTGGCATGGGTAACTGGCACATCTGTCATGGTATGGGGGTGAGTTAGTGTCCTTGGCATGGGTAACTGGCACATCTGTCATGGTATGGGGGTGAGTTAGGCTCCGTGGCATGGGTAACTAGCACATCTGTCATGGTATGGGGGTGAGTTAGTGTCCTTGGCATGGGTAACTGGCACATCTGTCATGGTATGGGGGTGAGTTAGTGTCCTTGGCATGGGTAACTGNGGGTGAGTTAGTGTCCGTGGCATAGGTAACTGTCACATATGTGATGGTATGGGGGTGAGTTAGTGTCCGTGGCATAGGTAACTGTCACATATGTGATGGTATGGGGGTGAGTTAGTGTCCGTGGCATAGGTAACTGTCACATATGTGATGGTATGGGGGTGAGTTAGTGTCCGTGGCATGGATAACTGGCACATCTGTGAAGGCATCATTAATGCTGAAAGGTCCATCCATGTTTTGGAGCAACATCTGCTGCTATCCAAGCAACGTCTTCTTCAGGGATGTCCCTTTTTATTTCAGCAAAACGGTGCCAAGCCCCATTCTGCACGTGTTCCAACAGCGTGGCTTCATAGTAAAACAGTTCTGGTATCAGACTGGCCTGCCTGCAGTCCAGATCTGTCTCCCATTAAAAATGTGTGGAGCACTATAAAGTGCTAAATATGACAATGGACACTCCAGACTGTTGAGCAACTGAAGACGTTCATCAAGGAAGAATGGGAAAGAATTCCTCCTACAAATCTTCAACAATTAGTCCTCAGTTCCCAAATGCTTATTGGGTGTTGAAAGGAAAGGTGATGAAACACAGTGGTGAACATTACCCCGTCTCAGCTTTGTTGGAACGTGTTGCAAGGAGGTTTGCTAGAAAACAATAAAGTTTATCAGTTTGAACATTTAATGTCCCTGTAGTGGATTCAGCTGGATAAAGGTCCAACAGGATTAGCTGGATTGGATTCTGTTTTTATTTACGTTTTACCTAACATCCCAAATTCACTGGCATTGGGCTTGTAAAGCAAAACTACAAACTACTGAGTTATACTTTGCAAAACCAAACTTCATAAATATTCAAATCTTCCTTTATATATGAATTTTTTCCTTTGGGATCCAACATCTAACTGCTGAATAAGTGTTAAATCATCAGTAGCAAGGTGGTACAGACCAGGTTAGTATCCTGGAGTTTACAAGGATTTCTACAGAAAGAAGAAGTTAATTACCTTAAACTTTGAGGTAATTTTCTTTGAACTTACAGGTTACTTTACCTAACATACACTTTTCTGGACCCAACAGACTATTTTCCAGAACATACAGGATACTTTCATTGACTTACAGGATACTTTCTAGAATATAGAGGTTACTTTTCTAAAGAAGACTTTGAGAACCAATAGATTACTTATCCAACACTTACAGGCTACTTTGTAGAGCTCACATGGTACTCTTTGAAGCAAAGACTTATTTTCCTTTAACTTACAGGTTAGCTGACAAAACTCATGTTACTGTAATGGACCAGGTAGGCTATTTTTCAGAATTACAGGGTAGTTTCCTGAATAAGGAGACTATATTTCCACAAGTACCTTTGAGAACTTACAGGTTACTTTTCCAAACATACAGGTTACATGTCAATGACATACAGCTGCAAACAGTGGACAACAGAAAACTTGATGAGTTGGGGTTCAACACATTTTTTAAGGTCAGTTTTGGCAGTTTTGGATATATGAATGAGCCATATATTCACCACAACACACACACACTCATCTGGTCACTGGTGTTCAGTAGCGTCTCTACCCCAGGGCAAAGCTTCCATGCTACATTTCCACCAGTCGTCCCAGCCTCAGTTACTAATCCATCATTTTTGACACCAGTACACGCTCCTCAAACACACACCTACAGTCACCTGCTGAAACAGCACATGTCATCACACAGGCTGAAATCACGTGGAGCGTCTGCTCGGTGGTCTGTTGGAGCTGCCCACTGGGTTTCATCACAAAGAGCTTCTCAACTTGATAGCATTCCCCTGCAGTCCATTCAAGGTCCGACCAGATTAACACATCTCCTTGTTTGAGGATTTGAGTCAGTCCTCCTGTGGGCTGAAGGGAAGTCACGCTCCTTTACAGTTCAGTGGCGTTACAAAAAGACTCTGCATTGCTTGTCTTTGTGACGGTACCTCCATGAATTTGGTTTTGAGCTAAATTCCTGCAGGGCAAGCAAGTTTTGAAAAAAGAGTTAAAGTGGAGGAATTCATTACTGAACAGTACAAGGCAAAATTCACAAAACAAATACAAAAATAAAAAGCTGTCAGCTTGTACTCCACATGCTTCATAAATGGGAACTAAACATATGGATGCAAGCGCTGCCATTGTTCCAGCAACCAGCACAGCTAAGCTTGGGTGCAATTTGGAGATGTGGGCGCTCTTACTCAACTGGGTGCCATACTCTAGCTGGGACTGCAGGGCATACCAACACCTATGTGCAACAGCCCCAAGCATAAAGCAGTATTTATCGTATAGATGGTGTGAATTGATTGTTGGATTTGCATGAGATCCTTCTGTTTGGCAGCCGAGAGAGATGCAATGCTTTACTCAGATCACCACAAGCATACAGTGTGATCAAGTTGTAGCCTTAGCATAATGCTAGCATGGTTCCTGAGCATTCCCACTGAAAGTTTTGCTCAAGCTAATGCAACAAGTCTGAGAACGCTCGGGTTCAGTCCACCCACTCTGCCCAGAGGACCTCTCCAGCACTGTGCAAAGATCATCCATGCTCTGAGTCCCAGTGTGGTGTGCAAGAAGCTCTACTCAGTATTTCAGTTTGTGCATGGTGATTCAGAACGCTGCATCTGCTCTTTGGTCATTTTTGTGATCATGTTGGTTTTTGTTCACTTTCCATTTGACTGAAGCACCCTTGTTTGAAGGCTCCAATGTTTTTGGTTTTTCTAGGATTTTTCTGCCGTTCTCCTTCCCTGAGAATTAATCATTAATTTTTTCACAGTGATTCATTTAATTGAGTTTCTCTGTGCCTCATGTAAATCAAAAAGGTTGCCTGATAAACTATACGTCTGTATGAACTCTGTCAGTTTACACCAAACCTCATCTTTCCACCCTAAGGCTAGCTATCCTCTGGATCATTTCAGGTTTTTGAAATATTCATAGAAAGATTGGAGAAGATGAAATGGTTGGGCCTCTGAGGTCCTGCTGGGGCATGCTCTGCTTTCCATTTGTCTTCTCTAATTCGTGTTCAGGATTCATTGATGTCTTGGTGGATGTCACTGTTGGCCCGGTGCCTCTTTGTAATTATTCAGGTCAGAACATGTGGCCTAGATTGGACTGCCTGCCCAGTGCACATTTATGACTCAGATGAAGAAAAAGAAGACAGCCATGTCTAGAGAGGAAGAGGATGTGACAAGAAACCAGGGGCTTTTCCAGAGAAACAGGTCATATTTCTGGGATCTCCTGTGTCAGGTCCATCCTCAGCAACATTTAACTCCTGGCTTGACTGGCCTGGGGCTGTAGTAACTGACCAGGCTGAGGTGACAGCTGGTCAGCGGGGTTGACCCGGGTGTCACGCCTCAGTCTTTGTGAGATGCATGAAGTAGCTCTCGTTTCCAGGGTGTCAAATACTTCATTCAAAGCTGCTGGTGCTCTGGCACACGAACCAGCCGCCTGTGACACAACAACCCAAACTAATCTATTATTTTTAGTCACACTGGATACTTTTTATTCCTTTTTTAACTGCATAGTATTTTAGCCTTTTGTAAATGATGTTTTTGGTTAATATTAGTTAAATCATTTTCTTGCTGGGATTAATGAAGTATTTATCAGATTTGATCTAACAAACACAACTGATTTTATGATCTGCAGCAAATATTAAATGTAATAATGAAGCATTTTGTTTTCTTTTTTCCAGCAATGTGAATCCAGTTAGCACGCATGCTAAATGTTTGAATGTTGGAGAGTTGACCATAAACACTCTTCACACACTCGGGCTGGTCATGTCATCCTCTCGCCGTGTCATAGTTTAGATTTTATTCTCTCATATATTTGGTAAGATGTCTGGTTCAAGTTGCACCTCAACCACACCAACAAGCTCCTGGCATCATTCTGGCAGGAGATTGGGTTGAGGTTTGATAAAATTGATTTGTTTCCTGGCTCAGACTGGGCTTCTCAGCATTGTCCTTACTTTTTCAAGGTCAGGGCTTCTAAAAAGTGGGTCAAGAAGATCATGTTAACCGGATTCATTCATCCCAAAACCAGGATGAATCATTGTCTTGTTGGAGGACCCAACTGTGTCCACGTTTCAATCATCTAGCTGTTGATTTGAGATGAAGTTGAAGAATTTAGAGGTAGTCCTCCTTCTTCTCCATTCCATCTACTTTGTGCAGTGCACCAATACCCCTGGCAGCCCAACATCCAATTCAATTCAATTCAGTTTATTTCTATAGCGCCGATTCACAACACACGTCGTCTCAAGGCTCTTCACAAAGTCAGGTTCATTCATTCCAATTAATCGTAACCATTGAACAGTGCAGTCAGATTCAGTTATTTATTCAAATTGGATAAAAAGTTTTTCTATCTAAGGAAACCCAG
>JAHUTJ010067533.1:0-15465 GCA_036250325.1 Characodon lateralis
GCAAGACTGGTGTGAAAGATTGGTTTGATGAACATGAAAGTGAAGTTGAACATCTCCCATGGCCTGCACAGTCACCAGATCTAAATATTATTGAGCCACTTTGGGGTGTTTTGGCAGAGCGAGTCAGGAAACGTTTTCCTCCACCAATATCACGTAGTGACCTGGCCACTATTTTGCAAGAAGATTGGCTTAAAATCCCTCTGACCACTGTGCAGGACTTGTATATGTCATTCCCAAGACCAATTGACGCTGTATTGGCTGCAAAAGGAGGTCCTACACCATACTCATAAATGATTGTGGTCTAAAACCAGGTGTTTCAGTTTCATTGTCCAACCCCTGTAGTTTTCTTAGTGTTTTTTTGTTTTGTTTTTTTTGTTCCTCAGCTTTCAGATATTCTTGCCTTGTCTTTGTCATTGTATTGAGCAACACACTTTTGTGAGTGATTTTGTCAGAGTTCTGCACTTGTACAACGCATTTTTTGATCCCAGCGAGTGATCCCTATGTTGTGCAAATGCCTAAACATAGGGGGAAAAAAAATACCAACAGCAGGGTACATACTGTTTCCCTTGATGCTGTCACACTGTTTCTAATCTTCCTCATGTATGTTGACAAATCCAAAAATGCGTTTATATGGGTCTAAATGTAAGGAAATAAACAGCATTTTGTGAAACATAAAGTCCTGTTGCGTAAATAATGTCTGTGTGTTGCTTATCATGCGCCCCTATTTTGTATAGTACTGGGATTACAGGTGTAAATTTCCCAGCGTTCAATTGCATAAGGTATGGTACTTCTACAGAGATGTCCCAGTCGTGTTTATTTATTTTTCACACTGAATTGACAGCTGACCATCTAGGGATTCAAGTCCAATGCTTGGTCCATTAGAAAACAGAATGTCAGAAAGAACGACTTAAAAGTTCTGATGAAAATTAAAAAGAGAGATCATATTTTTCCTATTTTAGCTTCCGTTCATTGCCTGCCTGTTAAATCCAGGATAGAATTTAAAGTTCTCCTTCTCACATATAAAACCCTTAATGATCTAGCTCCATCATACATCAAAGATTTGATTGTTTTATATATTCCTAACAGAGCACCTCATTTTTAGACCGCAGGTTTTCTGGTGGTTCCTAGAATCTCTAGAAGGAGAATGAGAGGCAGATCCCTTAGTTATGAGGCTCCTCTCCTGTGGAACCAGCTCCCAGCTTTAGTTAATGAGACAGACACCTTGTCTACTTTTAAGGACAGGCTTAAAACTTTCCTTTTTGAGAAAGCTTATAGTTAGAGTGGCTTAGGTTTTCCTGAACTATCTCTGTTGAATCTCTCTCTCCTATAGGCATAGACTGCGGGAGGACATAATGACCATTTGCACTCTCCCTGCTACATTCTCATACTACTCTCCAATTTTACGTTATTTGCTCTTATTTCAGCTTTTAACTTTATGTTCTCTCTGTATTTTTTCTCGTTTTAGAAGCTACATCTGGCCTAGCTCTTTGTTTAGCTGTGGCACCTTCCTGGAGGGGGACATCGGCCAAGCTGCTGCTGCTAACAACTTAATGCTCACCTTATACAGATGATACACTTGGCCCTGTCTTTCATTGTTTAACTACTTACAGTAGTAAACAAAGCAAGCATGACTGATAGAAAGCACTCGAAAGTATGGCTCCACTTTCAAAATAAAGACATTCAAGAATAAAGACATGTAGCAAGGTTAACAACATCAGCATCAGCCTATCCATTCAAATTTTTAATGAAATAATTTGCTGTTTCTATAAGAAAAATTGTAAGTTTTAAAAATAAGTTTCTGCAGTTTGTCTGGAATGATGCAAAGCCGTCTTGATCCGATGAGAATATGTTGTCAACACTGATAGGAAAGATAATCAAGTTTCTTTGATTTGTTGACAGCTGAAACAGGAAGAGAATATTGTCACCACTGAAGTGAAAAAAATAATAAAAAATAAAAAAATCAACTTTAGCAAATGCATCAACAACAAAAACAGGGGCTTTTTGCACAGCTGTATGTTGCTATGAAGCAAGTTTTTTATTAAATTAGATGATACTATAATAACAGATTTAATATCAATGATTTTGAAGAAGTTGCTGTCATAATGTTGACTGCCGACCTGACCCACATGCAGAGAACAACCAGAGACAGATAAATTTAGACATATTTATTTTCAGCAAATAATCCTGGGAATCGGGAAACGGGAGTGGAATCCTCTGGCTGCAGGAGAAGAACCGAGTTATAAACTGGACCCCAGAAAACACACCAAAAATGATTGTGCAGCTTACAGGTAAGCACGGGTAAATCCGCCAGGGAGGACAGGGGTGCGAGAGAGAGTGGTCAGCTTCACCCGCCGTGGTGGTCGGGACAGGCCGAACAGGAGGTGCTGGGAGGGTGGACAGGATTCGCTCAGCTGGAGGCTCACAGAAGAGTCAGTCCAAAGGTTCAATCCGGGAATTGGTTCAAACTGATTCATTCCAAGTCTCTGGTCAACTCCGTCGGATCCAGAAGTAATGCACCTGGAAGTGTCAGGACAAGGTAAAATCAGTACAGAAGTAAAGCACATCAAACTTAGCTTTCAACAACGAAATCAGATTTCTAGGATGGCCAGCAGCTGTACCGCAAAGGCAAAATGCTCAGGCAACAAAGTGCAGGCGCAGCCTCTTCATATACTGCCCAGGTGATGAGCCAGATGAGCTGCACCTGTCCAGCTTCAGCACCTTCCGAAAACCGCATCTGGTGGTAAAATTTGTTAGCTGCAGGAAGATCACACCACGGATTCAGACAGTTGCTGAAACTTTCTCAACACAATCAAGAAAATGTTCATTTTTCACTTGTCGGCTTAAACTCTCACACTCCTTGTTCTGGCAAAGATCATGCAAGCACCTCTGATAGTGTAAGGCATGTGGTCAGCAAAATTGGAAAATCTGAGTTTTAAGTGTCAAAAGGTTTTATTAATATACTTAACAAAAAGGAGAAAAAAAAACACCAGTGTGCATCCAACGGAAAACAGATGTCACAGGGGACAATCAACACCACTGTAGACAGATGTGAGGCTTGTACTAATCATGTGATGTAAATGCTACAAAGCTTTGGAAAAATATTCATACCAAGTTAACTTTTACAAAGACAAATTTCTGTTTATGTTATTTAGATTTTATGTAACTGAGAAACATATAAGTATGTGTGGACTTTGACTGGATGACTTGCCTTAAATCAGAAATGAGTAACAGATTTGATGACTTGAGACTTGATTCAAGTCAAGTCTTACATATCTTCTTTGACTTGTGACTCGACTTAGACTTGACCGTCTTTACCTTGACGCTTTGATTTAAGTGAAACATTTACTATTCAAAATAGTAAGGGTGGAAATAAAATAGTAATTTGCATCACGTCATTAATGTTTTCCCCCTAACGTTTTCTCCCTTACCCCCAACCCCACATAGCAAGAGACTGTCACAGTAACTGAGTGAACAGCAGTAGCGGAAAAATGACAAGTGTAATTTCATTTGATTACAAATACTATGAGGTTTCCAAAAATAAAAACAGGTTACCATGTGTAAAACATGTGGTTCAGAGATTACTGACGGAGACTTGACAATGTCAAACTTCATCATTTAAAGCAACAAAATTTGAAAATTGCTGTTTATAGATAATTTATCAAAAATTACAAAATTTGAAGTAATTTGCAAAAAAATAAATGGGCATAAAAATTGGTTTCTAGACATGCAAAACTGGTAGAAACGTGTCAAAAAACGACTTGCAAGGCTTATACAAAGGCACACCACACTTTTCAGACTTGTATTTTTTGAATAAAAGTCAGTGCAAACTGTGTTTAGTCTCTTTTGTGCCATAAAACCGCAATAAAATACATTGAAGTTTATAATTGTAATGTGACAAAATAAACAATTTTAAATGGTATGAATAGTTTTACAAGGCACTGTGTATTAGCATACTGACAGCAAAAAGGCAAACTGTTTTATTTCAAAGCTTTCAAACCAAAAGAGCTCACTTTGCATAAACCCAGAATTTAGTTTGGAATGAAGAACAAAAGCAAAGCGCTCTGTTGACTGAGCCTTATTTGTTCTCAGACTGAAGCCAATGTTAATGATTATTGGAATCCATGGTGCCACACAAAGAACCAGCCAGCTTATCCCTCAGTTTTCAGTATAAAGTGTTATTATCAATAATAAAAAGAGGGTGTTGGACATCTGTTTTAAAAAGTTAAATCATGGCGAGCTTATTGATTATGTCATGCGATGCACGTGTAAATGTGTTATTTTTTCCGTCTTTGGTCACAGAATTTTTTTGCATTGTTAAGAAAGAACAGGAAACAGGATGTTTTTCAGGTATCACAGTGTTGTTTGGCTGATGACTAAAGGCACATCACTTGAGGCAAAAGAACAAAATGATTTCTGGATCAGTCATCCCTAAGTAATTAGATTTTAGGCATTTTAATAATTTTTTAATCATTTGTTAGTGTTCATATAAAGAAAAAACAATACAATGGTGGCAATTTGAGGTCAAAAACATTGTGTAGGTACTGAGAAAACAACTCTTGTGGTGATGTGGAGCACAGAGCAGATGTGTGCATAAGCTGTTTGACACCATGTAGTATTTTACAATTTACATGTCAGCTCTCAGAAGTTTCAGTAAACATAAAGAACTGAACCTCTTAAGCTGTTAAGCCCTAAGGGGTTGTAGACCAATTTCCACCTGTGATTACCCTAAATAAATCAAGTATAGCTCCACAACTACAAGGTCTACATGCAAAGTTTTGGTACCCATGTAAAGGTAAGACATAAATGAATATATTTCCAGTGGAACCACTGTTGCAATTCATACTGTATCTGATTTATTCATGATTAAACACAGAAAATGTAATATTTTTTTTCCCTAAAGAAACACCACTTCCGGTAGGACCTTAAAACAACTTCCTGTGTTTTTAAAGTGCTGTAAAACCAAAAGAATTTATGAAAAACAAATTTGACGACTTGATTTATCAACATTAAAGCCTCATCTTCAGAGATAAATAGAAAAAAAAAAACTTAACTGTGTTTTAACCACTTTTATGGCCGGAGAAAAGTGGGCAGGGCATTAGCGTACCAGCCCTGTAATATTCGGGCTTAAAAGGTTAAAAAAACAGGCTGACATTTCAGTCAGATGTTAAATATTAGCCTGTTTGATTTCAACCAGAACAGATCTGAATGTGTAAAATATGTGTCTTCAGTCATGTTTGTTTTTTGTTTCAAGCTATATATATTACAAATAAACTCTACAATTTATGTTAGAATAATCAGAAATGTAAAACTACATAGCCTTTTTCACATAGCAGTACTGACACTTTAGGTAAATGGAGGCCAGTAAAGACACTATCCTTTGCATTTTTGCATAATCTTAACATGACTGATATATTTAACCTTTGGCAATATGATGAAGTAGGTGTATAGGTGAAGTAGGTGTTTTTTTTTTTTGCATGCACACAGTTTTCTAGCCTTGTAACAGAGTGATACATCTTACACTTGCAGCTGCAGGATAAACATTGCTGTAAGTATAGAAGACCTACTATAGGTAATATTCATTTAATGTGCTAAAAGGACATTAAACCATAGCCATAATGAATGAGCATGAAGTAGTTATCAATGATATGAAGGCAATATGGATCATCTCTGCACCAGAAAAAAAAATTTTTGAAACATCACTGGGCTTAAACAACAATGCCTCAGTCTTTTGCACATTAAAAAAAATCAGTGACATCCATGCTTTGATTTTTGCTATACATTCCAGAAGGTGTACAAAGTACTGCTTTTTCCTGTTTTAGTGGCATATAAATTTGTCATTAGCATAAAAATGAGGAGCTACACCATGTTTCTAGAAAACTAATTCAAGAAGTTAATAAAGAGAAGAGGGCCAAGTATAGAGCCCTGAGGTACTCCATATTTAAGAGGTGCCACAGAGGACTTCTCTCTGTTAAAAAGGTTTGAACCACTCTAGAGCAACACCCTGGATGCCCACCCAGTGTCCCTAGGCGAGACAGAAGGATCTTATGGTCCACTGTGTTGAAGGCGGTCGTTAGGTCTAACAGCATTAACATAACAAAGTGACCAGTCTGTAGTGAAAAGAATGTTAATAAAAACCCTCAACAGACTCAACTGGCTCAGTACGTTGACGGGTTTTGAAACCAGACTGAAATGGCTTAAATTGCTGATATTGGTGTAATGTGTTTACAGAGATAGACCTCCCTGAAACAGTGCCTACACCTCCTCCACAACCTGTCTTTCTCGGAGAGCTGTAGTAGGTACAGTTCAGTACCTACTACAAAAAAGCACTGGACTCACTGATGGTCATCCATGTTTTGGATATAAATAGGAAGTCAAGACTAAAGGTCTTTTTGGCTAGCGATCTAGTGTTTATCAGAGCCATCTTAATTGGAACGAGAGCTGGGGTGTTATCAATTCGAGGGGCCTAATCTAGCTTCTGCGAGTTGAAAGGATTCACCCAATGCCCAAAGATGTGGAAAAAGGAGAGGCAGATGGCCCGGCTGTCCCTCATCCAGTCCAACAACAGGAGTCAAGGAGGAACAAACAGAAACCAGAGAGTGCTGCAAAATAAAACAGTAAGTCAGTCAGTCAGTTTCTACCGCTTCTTCCATAGTGGGTCGTTGGGAAGGTGGTGCCTATCTCCAGCAGTCTATGGTTGGGATGTGGGGTGCACCCTGGACAGGTCACCAGTCCATCGCAGAGCAACACAGACATACACAGGACAAACAACCATGATGCACACACTCAGTCACACCTAAGGGCAATGTAGAGAGACCAATTTACCTAACAGTCATGTTTTTGGACTGTGGGAGGAAGCCAGAGTACCCGGAGAGAACCCACGCATGCACGGGGAGAACATGCAAACTCCATGCAGAAAGACCCCCAGCCAGGAGTCGAACACAGGACCTTCCAGCTGCAAAGCAACAGCGCCACCTTGCAGCCCGCGAAATAAAACAATGATATACAATTCTAAACTCTCAGGAGAGAGAGGCCGGAGAGCACGCCAGACTGGCTTTAAGTCTCACCTTCAAGCTGTTGCATTTGTGAAGCCCTCTGCGCACTCTACACACAGGTGGAGCTGGGGCATGGCACATGTAAGTCACTATAATGGTGCATTCACACCGAACGCGGAATATTTCACGTAATTTGTGTGCTTTTGCCCGCTTGACATTCCGCGTGAACTCCGCCTTGCCATTTAGCAAAAAGCGGCAAAGCATCGCCAAGTCATCAAATAGGAGAAGCTTCTATCTGCTGCTTGCTGGTTTTAACTGAACATGGCAGACATGGATTCACGGACCTAATTATGGTCTTTTACTTGTGGAGAGCCAAAAAACGCAGCTGACGTCGATGTCCCTAGGTTCACGAGATTCTTCGGGGACGGAAGAATCGGTTCGGAGAGTACCACCACCTACTCCAGGAGCTGCGTCTGGATGACAGTCGATTTCAGCGGTACTTCCTTCTATCCAGGACCCAGTTCGAAGATCTGCTGTCCCGCTTTGGGAGACGAATCGGCCTCCAGGACACCAACTACCGGCGCTGTATCCCTGCTGCTGAATGCCTGTCCATCTGTCTTGGGTGAGTAAATAAATCTCAGCCAAATAAAAAAAAAAACAAAAAAAAAACCAGCCAATTTTTAATGACCACATCTACTAAATATAAGATATGTGAGCCTAAACATATGGACGAGGACTGCCAAAATACACCGGGCAATATCCGATATGATAATGTAGCTTGGTACCCATAAGTACTGATGTATTTTAGATAACAGCTGATCGGCGACCCAGAAATCAGGCTTGCTGACATATACATCTGAAAATTAAATACTGATGAATAAAACATAATTTCCTATATGAACATTACTTTCCCTTGAGTAACTGAACAAATTTCATGCTGAAAAGAGGGCTATAGTTTTTAGTTCGCCACTATATTTAATACATCATAGAATGGCCTACACTCTCCAACTTAAATGAATTCCTTCAATTGGTACCAAGTCAATGAATTGAGTTTACCCAACTTAATTTATCCTCAGTGCTAAATTCTAAATTAAATATCTTCATGTTCAACATTGAAGCTTATTATTTCCATTGTTTTGTATAAAAATTGATATTATACATATGTGTCTTCGTGAAGAAAACTCACAAACTAGTAAATTTTTTTCAGGTTTGTTATTAGATCTATCACACACTTTCTGTAGAGAGAACTGTTTTATAAATTCTGATTGAGATGTTTTTTATTCTTTCTATTTACTTTTAGATACATTGCCACAGGGGACTCCTACAGGACAATAGCCACCAGTTTTCGTGTGGGAGTCTCCACTGTCTGCAGCATTGTCCCTCAGGTGGTGGGTGCCATCTGAGACTCCCTGGTGGAGGAGTTCATGGCAGTGCCCTTCACCGAAGACTGGAGGTCCATTACTGAGGATTTCCCGCACCGGTGGAGCTTCCCTCTGTGCTGTGGCGCTGTGGACGGCAAGAACGTCCAGATGACTGCACCCCCCCAACTCCGGATCATTCTTTAATTACCAAGGGGATTTTGTCAATTGTCCTCCTGGCAGTTGTGGACGCGGGATATTGGTTCCATGTCATCGATGTTGGGGGGTATGGTCGGACCAGTGAGGGGGGCATTCTGGCCAACTCTGCTTTCGGTCAGGCTCTGCGGGCTGGCACACTCCATCTGCCCCCTGACAAGCACCTGCCTGGAGCTGAGCAAAGAGGTCCCCAGCCCCATGTCTTCGTGACTGACGAGGCATTCCCCCTGAGGAGGAACATGATGCGGCCCTTCTCCGGATGCGGCCGTCTGTCCCTCGAGGAGCGGGTTTTTAATTACCGCCTCTCCCGGGCCCGCTTGTGGTGGAGGACTCCTTCGGCATCCCGACCTCACAGTGGAGGTGGTATCGCCGTGTCGTTGAGGTACGCACTGAAGTTGTGGAGCTGTGTGTGAAGGCAACATGTGTGCTTCATAACTTCATATGTGCTTCAGCGGGTGATGAGCCACCTGCTGTGAGGGATCCAGCAGCTGCACAGCTGCCACTGCATGGTTTGGGTCGGGTAGCTGCCAACAACTCCTCAACAGAGGCAAGGCGTGTCAGGGAAAGCCTTAAAGAATACTTCATGGCGGACACACCATTTGTGTCTGTCAACAAAGACATGGCAAGATAGTGCAATATTAACATTAGTCAAAGTTATTGTCTTTCTTTTCATTATTAAATGTTGTTTGGCAACGTACCTTGTCTCCAACATACCCTCTTCTGGGGGTGGAGCAGGTGGGTCCTCTGCCATCTCCTCGACCTGGCCCATGTTGCTGGTGGTGGGCCGTGGAGCCACAAAGGGGTCGAGGAATGACAGGACGGCAGAGAACAAACACTTTGTTGCCGCACCTGCTGCTGCTCCACTCCTCCTCTTCTCAAGCTCCTACCTTCTCTCCTTCAGGTATGTGTCCCGCAAACCCTTCCACTTTTTTCAGTACACGTCCTCTGAAAATATAGGGATTTTTTTGTGAGATGAAGTCACATGAATATTTGTGTATTCCAGAAAGAGGCAATCGGCGACAAGCAGGTTTTCTTTTTATTTGTTGGGGGGTAAAATGCGGTTGTAGCCTGTCTGTGGTTGCCATTTCACAGATGAATCGTGATATCATCTTATCTTATTATGCTTTTATGAATATAACTTATACAGAATATTTTCCACTTTTAAAAATTAGCCCAACGACAGACAGGATACAGCTTCACGTTAGCAAGAGAAGTGCTAGCAAGTGACGTGCCGATATAAATTAGCCAAAAGACAGTAGTACAATGGGGCTATTTTAAAGTTTTATCTGCTACTCCAGTCTCCTCACTGACTCTTCTCCAGGCCAGGTCCTTCCTGTACTAATCTCGGTAAAAGTAATTAGTTGAGTCATACAACTCAGGCCTGCCGCACACCGCCACTATAATCTTGTACTCAATCTTCACTGACAACTGCTTCTTCTCCGCTGCGTTCCTTCACCCTACGTCACAGCCACATCCAGTCCCTGATTGGTTGACGCGACGGGAAATTTGAAAAAAGTTCAGATTTTTCAACTCATCCATCGCTCCCGCTTCGCTTGGCGCGGCTTCAGCACAATCTCCTTCGCACCGCCTCACGCCGCTCCGCTTCTGAACGCACCTCTACATTGGGATAACATGTACATGCGTTCTATTTCTTCCCTACTGACCGCCAGAGGCGGTGATTCAAGCACTGAATGATCATTCTTGCGCATGCGCAGGTCGAGAAATTAATAACAACATGGTCACATGTGACCTACCGGTGGCTCACATGAGTCTATATAGTCACATGACACGGGGAGCCCAGTCCCTTCCTTCTTCTCGCGTGCAGGTTGATGAATGCAGGCATTGACTTGTGTTTGTTCCTCGTTCCTCTTGCTGCTTGTTGCTGGGAGCCTCGTGATGGTTTGTGGTTGGAGCTGCGGATGATTCTGCCCTCCAGAGGCTGCGCAAGCTGCCTTTTCTTCCAGGGTTTCTGGTAAGTTTGTTCGGCTCGCCAGTAGCGTTTTCTGCTCGTGCTGAATCCGTTCATTCATTCATACGTTGCTATTTCTGATTATCTGACTCGCTGGTAACGTTTTCTGCTCGTGCTGAGTCGGTTCATTCATTTATACGCTGACTCTCCGGTGGCGTTTCTGCTCGTGTTGAGTCTTTTTACTTTCTTCGGCAGGGGTTTGCTGCTCGCTTTGATTTGGCTCACCAGTGGCATTTCCTTCTGCTCGTGCTGAGTCCATTTAGTTTTCAGCAGTGGTTTACTGCTCACTTTTTTTTTCTTAGCGCCTGTTTGCCCGACCAGCCAGTGGCGTTTTCTGCTCGTGCTGAGTCCTACGTCTTGTTGCTGTAACAGGGTCTTGACGGCGTTTTTTCTTCCCGTTTGACCCCATCTGTCCACTGGGACATGGACAATCTTTGTTGTGCGTCTTGTTCGGCTCTCCTACAGCCGGAGGACGGTGATGACATGTGCCCTCCCTGCCTTGGAGTTGACCATCTCAGGAAGGCGCTTTCAGATCATGCCTGCTCTAATTGCAGCGTTCTGCCCCGAGCGGTGCGGTTGGCCCGGCTGTCCTCGGTGGAGCACCCTGTAGACTGGACGGTCTCTGTCCAGCAGGATCTGTTGCCGCTTGGACAGGGTGCGTCCTCCATGAAACGGTCTGCTGAGGATGTGCCCTTGGCATCTGGGAGGAGAGCCAAGCGGCGCAGGCCCCCGGGATTGTCCTCTAGAGTGGACCAACTTTCTATGGAGCTGGCCCAGATGAAGGCCCTCCTTCAGTCTCTCCGGGCAGGTGGTGGCCGCAGTGAGTCTTCCCCTCCTGAACAGGGCTGGTCCTCGCATTGCGAGGATGATGTTATTTCGGTTGCGGCCTCAGACCCTCTTTCGAGAGGCCTTTCCGGAATTGGGCTCCCGGACCTCAGGTTCGGGCTCCGGTGCCTCCCTTGGAGGTGTGGGGGAACCGGTGTCTGCAGCTATTGAAACGGCTCTGGGCCATTTGCAGCTGGACGTTCCCCTGGCCCAGCCTGCTCCATCTAGCGCCTTTTTAGGCGAAATGATGCCGAGGCCGCCTTTGTTGTTCCTCCCTCAGCAGAGTATGTCCAGGAGCTGCATGCTTGCTGGACGGACACAAGGGCCTTTTTCTGCCCGACAGCGGATGGGAGGGCCCTGGCCATGCACGAGGCGCCCAAGTTTGGGTTGGGCTGCATGCCCCCTGTCGAGTCTGCCATTGCCTCCCTCATCGTTCCTCCCGATGAGGCTTTGAGGCCTAATGTCCGTTGTCCAAGACCGCAATGCCGTGTCACGGACGACTTGCTGTGTAGGGCCTACGACTCAGGTGCCCGGAAAGGCCGCATAGGGAACTCACTCTCCCATCTGATGTTGGGCCTCTCCTCTTCGTTGGAGTCGGTCCCCTTGAACCAGTCGACTCAGGGCTTGTTGGACGCCTCTCTGCAGGCCTTCGCCCTGATGATGCGTGAGCTTCGACGCACACTCTCTACATTGGTCCATGCTCTGCGCCAGGTGTGGCTGGCGCACTCGCCTCTGACCGAGCCTTGCAGGAGAACGCTGAGGGCTCTCCCTGTGGTTCCGGGGGAACTCTTTGGTTCTGCTGCGCTGGAGGCCTTGGAGCGTACAGCCCAGGCCTCAAGAACACGGCAGCAGCTGGTGGGTCTCCATAAACCTCCCCGCCGGCCAGTTGCTGCTGGGGCAGTTGGGGACTCAGCCGAGCCAAGATGACGGTCATCTGCGACCCGATGAAGGCTCGGGCCCTGGACCGGGACATCTGCACCTTGCTGGCCAAGGGTTCGATTGTTCCGGTGGACCCCCTGCAGCAGCCCTTACCCCCCTGCAGGCACAGGGACTGCGGATCCTGCCCTATTTGGACGACTGGCTCATTTGTGCTGCTGGGTTTGAGGGTGAACCTGGAGAACAGCAGCCTGATCCCCTCTCAGGTGACTATTTTCTTAGGCATGGTTCTAGATTCTGGTTCCATGACCGCCTGTCCTTCTCCTCGGTGCGTCAGCAATATCTTGGCCATGCTCTCGAGCTTCCGTCTTGGGAGGGCTCCACGGTTTGTGGAGTGGCTGCATCTTTTGGGCATGCTCACTGCTGCGTCCAGCGTGGTGCCTTTGGGGCTTCTTTCAATGCGGCCCCTGCAGATGTGGCTGAACGGGGTCGGCCTGGACCCCTCCCAGCGTACTCATTGGCTCCGACGGCTTTGGGTTGTGCCTCGGTGCATACAGTCTCTGTCCCAGTGGCGGAGCGGGTCCTACATCATGGCGGGTGTCCTGCTCGGCCCCCTTCCGTGTCAGAGGGAAGTCATCCATACGGATGCTTCCTCCAAGGGTTGGGGAGCGACCTGGCAAGACCGTGCGGCTCAGGGGGTGTGGTCTGCGCGGCAGTGCCGGGTCCATATCAGATTTCTGGAGCTGATGGCTGTGTTCCTGGCGCTCCGTGCTTTCCTTCCAGGGCTGCTGGGACAACATGTGTTGGTCCGGTCGGACAACACCACGCTTGTCTTCCATATAAATCATCAAAGGGGGTCCAGGTCTCTGAGACTATTGTCCCTGGCCCGGCGGCTCCTGGTCTGGTCACGAGCTTCTGCTGGTAGCCCCCTTTTGGCCGGGGAGGACCTGGTATCCTCTGCTGCGCAGGCTCTGCTCCAGCTTGCCAATGCGCCTCCCCTCCTGGAGAGACCTCCTCTCCCAGATGGGGGGGCCGGATTATCCACCTCGATCCGGGACGCCTGAAACTCTGGCTTTGGCCTCTACAGGTGCAGGCTCTGCCTTCACCCATTATGGGGGAAGGGTTGGACAGACCATGACTGGTGCATGGGCACTATCCACACAGGCCACATATGGTGCTAAGTGGGCGGTCTTTCTGGCTGGTGCAGTGGTAAGGGACTGGACCCTATTCGCTGTCCTGTTTCCCATTTGCCGTCCTTCCTTCAGGAGTTGCTGGATCTAGGGCGATCCCTGAAAACCGCCTTCCTGTTGGCCGTAGTTTCTGCCAAACGGGTGGGGGAATTGCATGCTCTGTCTGTGTCTGAACCATGTTGTAGGTGGAACTCGGATGGCTCCGGTTTTACACTGTGGACTAATGCTTCCATTGTGCCAAAGGTGCGTGCAGTAGCTTTCAGTATGCTGCCGCTCCGGCTTTCCCGATTTAATCCTGGTGCCCCCATGAGCCTCTTGCCCTGTCTGTGCGCTTGAGGCGTATGTCCGCTCCACGGTACCCATTCGTCAGACTGACTGTCTCTTTGTTTGTTATGCTGGCTCTCGGAAGGATCAGGCCCTTTCTAGACAGCGGTTGGCATGTTGGATTGTGGAGATGATCTCTGTGGCTTACTCCTTGCAGGATCAGCCCCTGCTGGGTGGTGTGCGATGTCACTCCACTAGGAGCCTCTCCACCTCGTGGGCTGCCATGACCGGGTTGCCTCTGGAGGCCATTTGTGAAGGTGCTTCCTGGATGGCGCCAAGCACCTTTGCCAGGTTTTACAGGTTGAACGTCGCCACGCCGCATCCCCTGCAGGGAATACTGGAGCACCCGCCTTCTGCGTCCCACTGAGGTTAGTGGTGTTGCTGTGTTCCTTGGGGTCTCTGTGGGATCCCTCTGGACCCTGTTGATATGCGTCATCCAGGGCATGAAGCACCGCCTCTGGCGGTCAGTAGGGATGAAATAGAACGAAAGTTACGAATGTAACTACGGTTCTATGAATCCCGGATGACCGCCAGAGCGCTCGGTCCCTCGGTCTCCACGTNTGGTATGCGTCATCCAGTGCTTGAAGCACCGCCTCTGGCGGTCAGTAGGGATGAAATAGAACGAAAGTTACGAATGTAACTACGGTTCTATGAATCCCGGATGACCGCCAGAGCGCTCGGTCCCTCGGTCTCCACGTGCTCGCAAGACGATTGTCGGGACAGGGCTACCGGTGTCATGTGACTATATAGACTCACGTGAGCCACCGGTGGGTCACATGTGACCATGTTGTTATTAATTTCTTGATCTGCGCATGCGCAAGAATGATCATTCAGTGCTTGAAGCACCGCCTCTGGCGGTCATCCGGGATTCATAGAACCGTAGTTACATTCGTAACTTTCGTTCGGTGTGAACGCATCGGCAGACAGAAACGGACGGGAAAAAGTTACCTCTCTTTCTTGCCCAAATGGATTCAAGTTGAATAAACCGCGATGAGCATAAAAGATTGCTTGGCAATTATACAGCAGCCAAGAGTTGACACTATGAGAAACAGATATAAAAAACAACAAAAATATAACCAAAATTTGCAGACAGGCAAGTCACAAACACTGGCACTGCCATCTTGAGACCTGTCGTAGATAGATGTCATAATGTTATGAGCTTGAGAAGAATTCCTAAAAATTACTTATTTTCAAAATAAATCTTAAACTAGTTGGTTAGGGTTGTCTTTTTATTCTGATCAGGCTTCTTCCCTGGTTTGGTGTGTTTCTTAGGTTGTCCCAGACTCTTCTTGAAGTCCGTATTAGACAACTCAAAGACATTGCCCCAATGGAATAAGAATGCTAAAACACTACACAATATTTTTCTAAAGTGGGATCTGAAGCAGGGATTGTAATATTATAAGCAGAAAAACCCCAACAAAAAAGGAATAATAATAATGGTTCATTAAAGAAAGCTTGCAGAGTTCTAAACTAGCAGAATACGTTTCTCCCCTTTCAAGGAATGCATTGACAAGCAATGATAGACATTCAATTCAGTTTATTTATATAGCGCCAATCCACAACACATGTCGTCTCAAGGCACTTCACAAAATTCAGGAACATACATTCCAATTAATCCTAATCATTGAACAGTGCAGTCAGATTCAGTTATTTATTCAAATTGGATAAAAAGTTTTTCTATCTAAGGAAACCCTGCAGGGTCGAGTCAGACTTGT
>JAHUTJ010067534.1:0-15461 GCA_036250325.1 Characodon lateralis
AGTAGGAGTTGACTCATTTATAGTAACATAATCCTCTTGCTGCAGCCAGGTTTCTGTGAGGCAAAATAAATCAATCTGATTGTCACAAATCAGGTCACTAACTAGCAAAGTCTTTGAAGAGAGAGATGTTATATGTTCAGTCTTATGTTCAGTAGGCCACATTTAATTGTTTTATTTTTCTTTTCAGTCTGAGTTGTGTTTATTTTTTCCTGATTTCCTCCTTTTAGATAATTTTTTAATCTATTCAATTTTGACCGTGGGCGAGACACTGTCTTAATAGGGTAATGGGTGGGTAGCAGTACAGAAGCTGCAGAGAGGAGTATTAAACTACGACCCTGCTTCCTGGTCTGAACCCTGGGTTGTCAGAGGTTTGGAGAACTAATAAATTCGGCCAGATTCCTAGAAAGAAGAGCTGCTCCATCCAAAGTGGGATGGATGCTGTCTCTCCGGATCAGACCAGGTTTTCCCCAAACTCTTCTGTACCAGACTCATAACATGAGGGAGCGTCAGCTTTGTGTCTCCTCAGGACAATAAACAATTAGCAGATCTGAGTCACCTGGAAGAACCTAAGGTTAGAGGTCTGAGTCATACAACAGACCAATTTCACTGAGTACCTCAAAAACCACAAAACCTTAAAACAGGTCATAAGATACATGATGAGCTGGTGACAGGATGCACAGAAGTCCATGCTTTTATGAACAACGCCCAGCTGGTAACAACCATAAAGAGCATTACTGGGAGCAGTCGGGAGACTGGAACAGTGTTTATCAACCTTCTGACATCATCAATACAGCATTGAATTTGGGATTAATAAAGTATTTCTGAATTGAATTGAACAGATTTAGCCCCAGGTAAAACCCTCAGTTAAAGGAGCTATTAAAGCTGAATCTTTTATTATAGATCATCAACCAACATTACACCCAGGATTTATTTCAAAATGTTTCACAGAACCTTAAGGGTTTTAAAATCCCAACTGGTACAAAGATCACAAGTCCAGTTTAATGCTCACAATAATTCAGAAAGTTTAGAGTCATCCATGTTTTAATTTCTGAGACACCTGAGCTGTTAATGACAATATGAGTCATTGGCTTGAAAAACATTTTTCAGGGTTACCTCATTTTCCTGCCAGCTCTTTAAGATTCTCAACATTTGAGTTCAAAATATTTACCTTGAAAATATTTCCCCGTAGTTTGGTGAAATCATCAGCAAATTCCACGATGCTGTTTTCTAAACTAATTTAGATTGGTACCATTTAAAGAACCAGGACTGATTCTGTCTAGCTCAGCTTTTTTAGGCATGTACAGCAGACCCAATTTGGGACTCACTGGTCCAGTTTAAAAGCTTGCTTTAAAGTGGTCTAAATACCAAAAACGAACCATTTTTATTATTCATTTGAGTGAACTCTGATCTGTAGGTTCTCAGTCAGGGACTCAAATATTAAATTGCTGAATTCTGGAACATTAATGTTGAGGCATAGTAAAGAAAACATAAAGGACAGCTGAGACCGGACAGCTAACCGGTTTAATTATATAAATTGTTAATTGTTATCTTTTAAAATCTTAAAGAATAGTTTTGGAACCAGAACCATACAAAGATTAAAAGATGACTGTAAAGAACCCCTGATATTTCCTGTGGATAAAACCCAAATGAAGCCTAGAGGGGAGACCCAAGTAAATGACCCTGAGGACCTGCACTTGAAGAAGAGGCTAGAAAAGAAAAAGATTCTCTCAGACATGAAAGTTGTTCTTGCTTTAGGCGACAGATCAGGATCTTCTGCTGATGATTTGGTAGGAAAACATTATCAGTAAGATTTTTGAAGTCAAGTTTAGAGCTAAACAGACTGACAGAGTCTAAATGTATATTTCAATACATTGCAATAAGTGAGTGAGTACCAAACTGAGGTAGTTTTCTGGGAAACTAATATGATGATGTGGCAGAACTGCAGGAGGTTGACTGAACAGCCTCCAAACTTTAGACCAAGCAGCCTCACCTCTTCCTTGTACTTGTTGATGTAGAAGTAGAGCTCATTGAGTGCGCTTAGTGTGTTGAACTCGTTGCCATGGAGGCGGGACTGCTCCACCAGGTAGGCGTCCATGTCCTGGTCGCTGATGCTGGGCATCTTCGAGATGTCCCTGTAGTACCTTCATGAAACAAACAGCAACGTCAGACAGATGACTTTATCTGCGGTTAATGCTTTATGATTGTTTGTAACTGATGTACCAACTTCTGGTCCTAAACTAAAGAAAGTCTGTATCTGTTCCATCTTAATGGTATTTTATATTTCCCTGACAAAATCTGCCACTATATGATGAAAACTTGAATATGACCATAGACATTTGAAAGTTTGTGGACTAATTTTAAAGATGGTTCTACTAAAACTTCTGAATGAAACTATAAATGTGTCAAAATTAGTAACATTATACAATAATACCTACAAAAATCCAACAAATGTGGGAATATTTGCGGGTTCCTCTTATTAGTCAAATACAGTTTGAAATTATACATCAATGAGTTGAAAAACCGCTGAAACATGTCTCAGACTAAAGCTTTATGGAGATGATGTTGTTGTTTATCAATAAAACATAAACGGATATCATAATTAACTCAAGTCTCATCTGCCACTAATGGGGAAAACTATCTGTAAAGTGTTTCATCTAATGCTTTTAAAGTTTGGCATAAAAGCTGTAATACATTAAAATTCTAGATTTGGAACCTTGACTTTAAAAAGGGAAATCCTGGAGTAAATTAGTAATTAGCTAACTGGTTTTCTACCTCTCAACCCAGCTCTTGTAGTTGGGGATGTCTTTAGCATAGAGCAGCTTGTTGGATGGCGAGTCTTTGCCGAGCCGATGTTCAGATGTTGAGCAGGAGTCCATGAAGGTCTGCGCCACCACTGACAGGCAGGCATCCGTGATGCTGCTCTTATGGATGTCGAACACAAACTGAGGATTCTTAATGACGTTCACCCAGAACCTGAGAGGAAGGCTGCAGACCACACAGATGGGATTTACTCACATAGCTCTAGGGAAGGTATCCAGGGAGTAAATTCATGGGATTTGTGGCTCACCAGTTGCTTTTCCAGGTGTGCCGGACGTCTGGGTCAGTGATTGACCGTTTGTCGGCCTGCTCGTCCAAAAAGTCAAACATGTATTTAATCGCCAGCGGGAGCGCAGAGCCACGATGGGCAGTGCTGAACACAGTCTCAAAAAGGTCATCTACAAACTTCTGCAGTGTCCCCTGGTGGCGGAAGGACAATGTACAGGCATGAATTTAAATGTGTCAGAACAATAAAAAAACATCTTAAATCAAAAGTTGATTTTAAATCAAACTGACCACACAAAAATATGAAAGTAAATAAAAACAAGTTTTCTGTAATCTGATATTTATTCTGTTTTGGTGGCTTTTTGGTAAACTTCTGTAAGACTCTGATCATCTGAAAACTAGAGGAAAAACAATCTGTTCCTTTAAATAAAAACAGGAATCCTAAGGTAAATAAGAGTAGAATTTACAAATTAAAAATAGATGAAAGCATCTACAACTTGGGGACTATATAGAGCCGTTGTATCCAAAATTAAATAAATAAATACTGCTATTCATAAATTATTAATAAATATTCCATGAAATAAATAAATATCCCCATGAAATAAAATTGCATTATGAAATAAATAAAGAAATCTTTAATTAAATTCAATAAATCTTGAAATGAATTAAATAAAATAAGATGAACATTTTTAACATAATTATTTTGTTTTATTTCATGGAATATTTATTAATAATTTATTAATAGCAGTATTTATTTATTTATTTAATTTTGAATAAAACAGCTCTTCAAAAGAGACCTATCCAGAGAATGAGTAAAGACAACCGTCTGAACTAAGACTGTTCTCTTCTTGGGTTTTTGTCTGAATCAGACTGTCTCTGAGATGTCCCCAAGGTGTTACCTTGGTGGCCAGCAGTCTGGTCAGGTAGATCTCAGAGACCATCTTGCTGCCCCGGTCTCCTTCCCTCTGGTCACTGTGCTCGTGATTCTTCACCAGGTGCCACAGTTTAGTTCCTGCAAAACACACAATGGTGGAGCTTCATCGGCCGTCAAGTAAAAATACTGAGTGGACCTTGAACCTCCAGGAGCCCTCTGGTTCTCCAGTTAGGAGCAAAATTACTGATGAGGTCCCACATTTTCAGTTTTTGTATAATAAAATGCCAATTGGGAATTTGAAGAACATCATGACAGTATACTATGGGCCTCTATGGTACCTGTCTCCTGGTCTGGAGTGATCATTGGAGCTCTGGATCTTAGGCTGTCGGGACTGCTGGACGTCCGCAGTAAGGACTCTGATGGGACAAACAGATGAGAACCAAGACATTTATGGTGTACATATACTGACAAACAGAAATTTTGGCAAATATGATTTAGGTAATTATACCATGAGGCTAATGATCAATCTGTTTCAGATTGACCTGAGCCAACCAAGCATGCTAATGCTATCATTAGCATGTTAACAACAGTGGTTTTAGTCTAAATAATGCATAGTAAAAAAGTAAAAGTGTGCTTTGCCCTGCAAAATAATTCTCTAAACATCTCAGCTGATAAATATGTAAACTCAAATCACATTGAAAATAGTTGCTAGAAAAAAATTTAATGTCAAAATTATAATATGTATAAACTACTGAATAATAAGTTACAACTCTAAAACGTGTTCCTTGGAGGAAGTTATTTCACAACTTTTCATGGGAAATATATTTATATTGTTTGTATTTTAAATTAATATTTTTGGGATGCAAATAAACCCTGTCAAACTGTTTGTCAGGGATCCAAACCCTGCCATTTTATACAGTGCAAGCCTATTATCAGAGATCCCAGAGACAGAGAATAATTTTTTTATTTGAAAGTTTAGAATTATCCTCTCAGTCTCTTAAATTAAGCAACACAAAAACCAGCACATTTGTTTGCGAAAGCAAAATTGACCTAATCCTCCCATTATATATATAGATATATCTATATATAGATATCTATATCTATATATATAGATATATCTATATATAGATATATCTATATATATGTATATATGTCTATTTTTTAGGCAGGTGTTAAAAATGCTGTAAACATAGAATGCTTTCAGAAATGGAAGTTTTAATCATTTATTTTCATCAATCAACAAAATGCAGTGAATGAACAAAAGAGAAATCTAAATCAAATAAATTTTTGGTGTGACCACACTTTCCTTCAGAACAGCATCAGTTCTTCTAGGTAGACTTGGACGCACTTTCAGGATGTCCACAAATTAGATATGTATGTAATGTATGTAAAAATGCATGTATGTATATTAACTTTGAATTTTGAACTTAACTTCGCAACTCATGTCTCTTTAGTATTTCTATTTTTTTTTATAGATTGCTCGAGGACATCCCCTGGGTGGAGACCACTGCTGACTGCTGGTCGGATCACAACAGGTCCTACCTGGGGATGACAGCACACTGGCTTGACCCCTTGACCCACACAAGACAGCACGCTGTCACGGGCTGCTGTCGGATCAGGGGACAGCACACTTTTGATGTTTTTGCCCAGGCCATGGTGGACATTCATTACAAGTACTATCTGCAACACAAGGTGACCAGGACCACAACGCACAACGGCTCAAACTTTGTTATGGCATATGTGCAGTTTGGTACAGATCCTGAACTGCTGCTGTGGAAGCATTTTGTGTGGTTAAAAAGTGTTTGTGTGTCTCAGGCAGACTACTAAACTGCCAGACATCCCTAAAGCTGCTTCTGCTGATTCAGATGTGGAGGAAATGGAGGATATGGATCAGGACATGAATCCTGAGGCCAGGAATGTGGAGGACATTGGGTACATCTCTGTTGGAGTTTTGAAAAACTTTCAAAAGAAAACATTTTTGATACAATTAAATGCATTATTACTTGTTTTCACATTGACTGTGTTACATATGATAGAAAAGAATAGCGTTTATTTATCCCACACAGGGGAAAACTCTTGCTACCGCAGCAATCAAACAGTGAGAAAATGTATCCAGAAACATGGGAAAACACGGGAATTTCTGAAAGGACAATGCAAATGTTTAAAAGCATTTATAGGAAAAACGGACGCTTCTACGCAGCAACGATGAAACAGATTTTTATTCATATACTTCACATTTATGTATAATATTGATATTTCAGCAGTAAGTAACCCAAAAACGTCATGATTTATTGGATATTTGTTGAAGAGTCTGATGGTGGAAAGGAGCTCCGGAAACACTGGGTTCCAGGCTTCCAGCCCACACTCACACTGTTCTTTTTAAATGATGGGCACAGAGGGATGAAATATTCTAAATTGCTTGCACCGCTGGATAAATCTTTAGGTGATTAATCTGGATTTAAACAACTATCCCCTCAAACATGCAGCGCTGCATGTGTATGTCATGCGCCCTGCGTGTGCATGAAGCTTCTCGTCTGAAGACATGAGATGCTGACTGAGTGACAGCCGTCGTTGCGGCTAGCGGTTAGGCTTAGCTTTCGCAATTTTTCCTGTCTGTTCTGCAGTTTAGTGTGGAACGCCACAGTGCTAAAAACTAAATAAATAAAACATGAAATAGGTATCCATGTGAATGAACAACAAAAATATTTACAGTGACAATGAAATTGTGAAATAAAAGAATGTATATAAAATTCCCAACTCATTATTATGAAAACTATTTAATTCTCTTTTAAAAATGTGCTTAATAATATAAAAACATTTTATACATGAATTTTTTCCCAATAATATAAATTATTGCTGAGGCAACTGCAGTAGTTTTTATTTTAAAAATCATGTTTCATAAAGTCAGCTTTTATTTTCCTGAATTCAGTGAATTTTATTTTATGATGACGCTTTTCAGCGGAATGACATCACCTGTCAGTCAAGAGAAACAGGGCGGGTTTAGCTTGGTTTAGTTCATATTCCAGAACTTGATTTGATTCAAAACCACAGAGTGAAATGACATTTTTCTTGAAGCACATTTGTTTATCCATGTGTTCTGGTTCTGGTTCTAATACCTTACCTGACAGTAAAAATACAGTTGATCATTGTTTTGGGTTTCGTCTTTATGAACGTAGCAGAGCCAGAACCAGCAGGAGCATGATATGATTATTTCAGCTTGAAGTAGCTTTAAAAGATTGATGTCATGTATAGAGTGGAAAAAATGTTAATATGTAATATTTTTTTTACTAATCTCAGGAAGAGAATATGTGATGTCCTCAGGAATGGAAATGTTTGAATTTTAAGGACCTCTTAAAGGTTAATAAGCTTCTTTAACAAACACCTGTTCAGCTGTTCCACATAATATCCCAGAGACATCTTTCCAGCACAGCAGCATCTCTCTTTAACTTCTGTCATCTCACAGTGGTACTGGAGCTGCCACTGTATGTGTGCAGCAGCTCTGGTTGGAAATTATGATTAAAGTTCAGCAACTTTCAATAGGAATGTGAACTGAACTGTGTTCCTCCTGAAACGCAGGAAGCAGTGTGTTGATCTAAACTCACCAGTTACTGAATCGACCACACAGTGAAAACAATATGGAGAGTTAACACTCATGTTAGCCTGGGCTCCTGGCAGGGACAACCCATCAGGTTCTGATCCAGCCACACACACCTTGTTGGTAAATCAGAAGCACACTCAGTGAAACAGAGGAAAATATGGTACAGCTTACCGTATCTGCTCAGGGATCTGGTGAAGGTAAAGGAATTGGCGATGTTGTAGGCAGAAACCTGCTTCTGGACCAGCGCCACCAGCGAGCCATCTGTTACCTGGCAACGTACAGCCACACATCAATCAGTCGGCGGGCCGCTCCATCAGTCAGCGGGCTAATTGTCCTCTCAATCAGTCGATTGTTATCCTGTCAACAATCTTGATACCCAGTGAGCGAGTCACTGCAAGTCTGAAGAACCGGGCCTGATTTGGAGCTCCGTCTGAGAGCGAGGCAGCACGGTCCGCCTGACGTTTTAATTCAGAGGAGGGAATGTTTTCTGTCTGCATTCAGACCTGCTGTTATTATCAGTATAATTATTATGCTCTAACTGCGACCCACTCTGATTATCCCTTCAGTCGTGCTGCTTCCGGATTTAAGCTGTAATGAACAACCAGGATGAAAAGTACAAACATCCTGTTTTGGTGCTAAAGGTGTGAGGAGATAAAAAACCATCACAGTAAACTCCGCCCAACCTCAGATCAGCAACATATGCTTTACCAGACTGTCGATATTTACCAAATAGAACCTCATCCTTCCTGCTTCCAACAGAATTAGGAGCACCGGAAACATCTGACAGGGTTTGAGGTCTCTGCAGCCGAGACCTGCTCCTGGTTTACTCAGAAAGGTTCTGTACCTGGTAGTGAGCCAGCGTGTTCAGCCTCTTCCAGTCGCTCTCGATCTTTGTCGTCACATCTTCGTCCTGCAGGATGATTCGGGTCAGTCGACCTTGTCGCCACTCTGAGAACACAACACAGACACAAAACCTTTGTCTTCTGTTGTTTCATAGCTTCCTGCTTCCTGACAACATGAACGGATCAGAAACTCATGACAACCACATCCAGAACCCTCCTGTGTGGCGTAAAACAGCTACTGTAACATGGGATCATGTGATCATGGGGTGTGAGCAGATACCGAGGTCCATGTCGTCGGCCTGAGGTCGCTGAGAGAACGGGATTCCTTTGTAAACGGCGTCCAGTAGTTTATCTTTGACCTGGGTCACCGTGTCACAGTTCAGGACCTTCACTGGCACCTCGGTTCCGGCTTCGCCCTCTGGAGGGATGCACATCAGTGTCTGAAGGAGAGATGGAGACATCAGAGTGGAAATATGCTATGGTCCTGTGTGTTTTTTCCATTTCAGTGCCGTTCCAGAGCTATCTGCAGTAAATCTATTGTCCTGGTTCTGAATTACCCTCCTTACACCCTGAAAACCTTGAATTGGCAGACCAGTACCCGCCGTAGGATCACTGGGAATGATGCAACAGAAACTGGGCTTTTGGGACCTGCTTCTGATTGTGGGGGGGCCCAGGACCGGGGGATGGACCAGCACCAAACATAAGAAAAGCCAACCTTTATTTTAGGAATATTTCCAAGTGTTTCCAAGATTTCATTCATTTCATTAATAAAATGTAATTAAAGTATTACAAAAAGTAAATAATTCTAAACATGCCAAAGATTTTAATTCATCTCAATTCAAATATTTAGTGTAAAATGTTTAGAAAAACAATCAGATCAGTTTAAAAGCCCCTTCCATCTGTTATAGGTACTCAGCTGTCACCATGCCCCACCAAGGAGCCCAATATGCTGCCATAATAAACCAGCAGAACCTCAGTCTGATCCTTCTGTGCATGCTATTAATCCTCCAGGTCAAATCACACTGTAAAGCCAGAAGCTTCTTGAAGTCCTCACCAAGACCATCAACGCTGTGGCTAAGGTTGTAGCACAGTCTTTATCCAGAGGCCTTAAGGAAGCTAAATAGAAAATCCTGTTTTTAGGTTCCACCGTCCTTTCAGGAAAAACCTGGACTGGATCAGAAACTGTTCCCAGTCCACAGGTGAGCCTAGCTTAGCATATGGGAAACTGTAGCCTGAGCCCTCCCTGCAGAGAACCGTTGGGAACTACTTCTCAGGTAACAGCGCGGCGGAAGGATATGTTGTCCATGAATGAGTGAAGCTTTACCAGCTGTTTGTAGTCGATCTGCTGCCGGATGAGTTTGTCTTCGCTCAGAGAGTACCGAGCCTCTCCTGTGATGGCGTCAATCGGACCTTTCTCCATCTGCTGCTTTATGGCACAGTACAGCATGAAGAGAGGCTCACCTGCACACTCCTGCAGAGATGGGAGGATTAGGAGGGAGGGGCATTAGCAGGCTGATCTTCGAAATTCATCAGCCACGACATTTCCTCGGTTTCTCCTTCGAATAAATACAGCTATGCTGAGATCTGATTGGTCAATTGGACTCCTGAGCAGAAACTTCAGGAGGAAAAAAGGACAGGTGAAGCAAGGAGAACACGGCGTACCTTAAGGAATCGATGCAGCAGGAAGGTAAACCAGTTGGTCAGCATCTTCTCAGCAACAGACTCAGTTCTAAACAGACACAGGTCAAAGGTCAGGCATGAATTTACTCAATGAGATAGGGTTGTATCAGTCAAAATATTCCAAGTGTTAGAACGGACCTCCTGAGCAGCAGTTTGGGATGGTTTCTGTTCTCCAGGTTCTTCTCGATCAGATCGGCCAGCAGCTGCTTCAACACCACTGTAGCGTATTCCATCCGACCCTGAGGAGATACAGAGACTCAAGACTTGTCTGTGAACAGCAAAGGCCTTTTTTCAGTCAGGCATCAGGCTTTGGGTGATACGATGGTTTAATTACCATCCTATAATCCTACCATCTTCCGTCAAACCTCTCTGTGTATGATCCAAAGAAAAGCTCTAAAAGACATCTCAGAAACTTGATCCAGACAACTTTAGAAGATAAAAACAACATGTGGATCACAGGAAGAAACACATGAAGAACTGGGGACCAGGATCAGGAATTTGGGCCTAAATTATGTGTGGTGTCCCTCAAGGTTCTGTGCTTGGTCATTTGTGGTTGAGTTTCTATATTAAAGACGTTCCAGGACATACACTGCATACCAACGTACTAAACATAAAACAAAGAACAGATTAGAGGTTTCCCATCAAACTCAGTTATTAACAGTCGTTAGAAGAGATAAAGATCATTCATACTAAGCTTTTAAAAGTTGTTAACATTTGCTGATGTGTAAAAACCACAGAACCTGTGTCTGCTTTTCTCAGAGTCTGAACCCTTAGGTTCTTACCTGCAGAGCGGCCATCAGCAACGAGGCAACGTTCCCTCGGTCCCTCATGGAGAATGACCTCTGAGCTTCCAGGGTATGGATGAAGGTGAGCAGGAACATCTTGTTGTTCAGCAGCTGGCTGAAGAGACGTAGAGCTTTCTCCACATTAGCAGGAGACTGCAGGGATAAAGGAGCGTTGAGTTCCCAGAGAAGGCCTCAGGACAGACTGACAGGTGATTTCAGAGCTGTTTTTCTGTTTGTTTGTGCTCAGTCATACGTACATCAAGCTCTTTGAGGACAGGGTGATCCTCTATCCCAGGAAACATGACTCTCATGGTATAGGTCCGGTACTCCAGGAAAGGAATCTTTACTCCGTCCATGTCATTGGTCAGCTCTTGGATGTCAGTCTGCAGCTCTGCAAAAGCTGCAAGGTGGAAAGACCACGGTCAGACTCATCATGAATAAACCAAGGAAGAAAGGAAGGAAGAAAGGATGCACGCACCCTCTTTGCACTCTAGCGCCACCCGGCTTTCCAAGTTGTCCATCTGCAGCTGGAGGCGTTTCAGCGTCCTGTCAGCGTCTCGAGTTTTCCTCTTATAAGCGATCAGCACGGCGATGATGGCAATGAGTAGAACGCCTCCGCCTGCTCCGATCCCGATGATGGCGGGCAGGGTCAGGGTGTTGTCAGAGTAAATATGAAGAATACCTGGATAGTACTCCAGACCACCCACCTGGATCTAAAGGAGACACAGGTGGACAGGTGGGCTCACCGCCATTTCTCCATCCGGACGCATTTATACTGTCACTGCTTGTGAAGGACAAAGGTTTTTTCTTTGAATTGATGGAATAAAATTTAGGCAGATTTTAAGAGATTTAGTTGATTTTAAGGAATAAAATACATTTTGAAAAAAATAATTTTAAATATATTTTTGTACAGAAAACATAATCTAAACAAAGCAATCACATCTATAATAAAAATATAATAATATAGCTTATTATTATTACTAATATCTACATTTCTAAGAATATTATTTATCTATATTTTAGTTTATTTACATATATGTATTAAAAATATGTACGTATGTTTGTTTCTATGTATGTATTATTATTATTATTTTAATAAACAATAATTCATCCTAATAGCCACATAGCTGAAGAAATAATTTTGTCATTTGATATAATTATAATTTAACACCTGAATAATAATGCACTAGACAAATTCTCTATTTATTCTATTATTACATTTTCTTTAGGTTAAAATACATTTGTTTTATTTTGAATATAGAAATCTATGTAATAAATAACAGCCTTAAATAAAAGCTTGAAGGAGTTTTCTATGAAGCTCCTGCTGATGTTCAGGTGTGCTGTGTTTTATCTCTGGTCCTTGTGGCATTAATGTTTCATTAAAGCATTTCCTCTTCGCAGCATTTAAATATCGATTGAACCGCTGAAAGCCGTTTGAACAAACCAGTGAATTAATGATGATGTTTAATAATCAGTCATGTTAATAATGTATCTGATCCTGGTCACTACTGTGATTTCATGTGAAACGTATCTCTGTCTGTGAGGACTCAACAGAAATGTCCCCATGTATGTATCTTTTTATACGTATCTACGTATCTTTATTGCATCCCATCGACTCTGCAGAGGATCTCCTTTTAAAATCATTCAGATTATTTTGCTTTCTTCTGGTTGTTATATGAGTGTTTGTGTTCACTGACTAATGTCAGCCTCTGTGTTACGGCTTCATTTGTCCTCTGAGGTGATGCAAACATAAATCTGTGTGGGTTTGTGTGTAATGTGTGATATCACAGCAATTAGCCTTGGCTCCCTGTGGCTAAACTTAATGACTTTCACCTTTACAGCTTCCTCCTCCTCCTCCATGCTCTGCAAACTGACGTTCCTGTCCCTGTCAACCACTCTGGAGCTGGACCCGAAGAGGTCTGGCTTGATGAGCTTCTGTGGACATGAACCTGCTCTTCACCTCACACACAGTAAAACATGCCAACCTCAGCTGTTTTGCTTTTAGTCAGCAGGTTTTTAAGGAACCCTATAACAACCCTATAAAATACTTCCAGGATAAACAAAAAATCCTTTTAATAAAAACCTATGATGACAAATATATTTGGGAGTTTTGATTCATAACAGCAGTTGGATTGTTGACACCACTGTTAATATGTTAATTCTGGATCCTTTTCCTCTGCATCTGTTTGTGGACATCTTGACTTTCTAGGTGACCCATGTTTTCCTTATTTTCTGTTTCATTGGACCTGCTTTATACACCTGTAAGAGATTCAAGTTAACACACGTTATATCGTGCTTCTGTTGTCATTTTGCAGCTGTGTTGAAAATGTCTTATTAGTGTGCTAATTTTTTATGAGTAGTCTCCAGCTGCAGGTACCATTTCCTGGTATTCCAGGATTAATCCAGATTGAAACGCTGTGTTTATAAATCCTGGATCCAAGGCCGAGTTGAACTTTATAAACCCTGAACACTGATGATGATAGACAGACATCTCCCTTTCAAACAGAGTTCATGGATTCAGACGTCTGTCAATCTTTACTGGAAAAACCCTGCGGCTGAATATCCTTTTTATGTATATTTAATGTTTTTCTTGTCATTAAAGTCATAAATATGAATAGGAAGGTTTAATTTTTTGTTTGATTACTATTCGTATTTGTATTACATCATTCTTCTTACATCTGACATGTCTAGTTTACATGTTTGAATAAAGATTTCATTCATTCCTTTCAGTGCTTCAGACTGCAGCGGGTTTGTGTTACCGCGGGGCTGTTAGCGTGATGGATCTTGGTTTTGTTTGTCTGTTTATGGAGGTTTTTGGCTCCATCTTCTGAACCGGGGACTTGTCTCCACTCAGGGCAGGAGTGGAGTCCTGGTCCCTTGATAACTTTTTATCTAACTTCTCGAGCCTCCTCATGTTGTTTGCTGTGATTCAATCGAAGGAAGATGTTCCTCATACATACAGAACCAGGCAAACTCATGCTCACCACGACTCGCTGTTCTCCGGTCAGATCCGGAGAATCACAGAGCAGCTGGTTCTCAGAGACGGTCAGCAGGCAGGGAGACTCTCCAATTAGGACCGTGTAGTTCAGGCGGTTGTTTCCAGGAGCTGGAGGGATCAGGTTTTTGCCCTGAAGCACAGAACGCACACCTGTTAGGCCAGCTCAGGTAAGAAACATCCCCATCCCAACCCATCGCATCACTTCCTGTGAATCTCTCACCTTCAGGATGATCGGGGAGCCTGGCTTCACCTCTAGGATCCCAGATGTTCCGAGCAGATCGAAGGTGGGGTTTGGGTAGTGGGTGAAAGGGGTGGAGTTTAGGACAAGCAGTGAAGAGACCTGCACAGGTGGAGAAATATCAAACAGGTTCAATTTCACATTTTAAAGAGAAGTGAACTTAAATTCAGCAGCAGAACTTCATATCATAGAACATTTCTACAGATGCTGCTTTTTACACTGAACAGAAATGCAAACAAAAATGCTGGAAGTTTGCAAATTAACAACATATTTTCTGCATTTGTCTCTTCATCCTAACTTCTGCGATTATCTCTGACATGCTGGATCTCAGCATCATGGTGACCCATTCCAGTAGACCATTTAGATGGTTTCTGTTTCTCCAGCTGCTTTTTCAAAACTGACCACAGGTTTTGATTGAAGTTAAGATCTAGGCATATTCCTGACCACAGGTCCAGCATATCAGGGTTCTGATAACCTTCAGCGCTCCATCATGCTGGAAATACACAGATCATGACCAAATTGTTCTTAGATGTTTGCTGTTGGAGAACATTTTGATCCCATCCCATATCCTTGGAAGAGCAGCAACAACCAGGATACCAGGATAGTTCTCTCTTCCAGTTCTCCATGTATTACTAAACCTTTAAAACATGATTAATCCCCTGCAGAACTATGTAACGGCAGTCAATGATGATGCATTTTATTTACGTGGTTGGTTCTGGTCCATTAGGAACCACCAGTTCATACAAGTAACAGAAGATGAATATTAGCCTATTTCTAATTATTTTGCAGATATTTATCAGGATACAATGTCCCTATCTTAAACAAATAAACTCAAAACTTGGCTGAGTCAGAATCATTTCTGATGCAGAATCTCCTCAAAACCTCTCTGTGGCTGAGTATTACCTGGTCAAAGATGAAGCCAAACTCATCAGGTCGCAGCGCCCCGTCTGGTGGGTTCGGTTTGTTGTAGATAAGCCCAGGAGCCAAACATGTCATGGTGCTGTCGTTGACCACCGTGCAGAACTGGAGAGGCGGAGAAAGGTGTGATGAAGAGGAGGGATGAAACAACGATGAAGCAGGTAACCGGTGAGAGATAAAAGAGCTCTTACATTATTGGTCTCCACTCCTCCATACTTGGCTCGGACTTTAGGCTCTTGGATGGTCTGAAGGTGGGTTCCTGTGACCGTTATTACTGTGCTGCCACTGAAGAAACAGACAGGATTCAGATCAATGCTTCTGATTAGTTGGGTGACGAGTCAGTTTGTGCGTTTGGATCTATTCTCCTCCTCACATATAAAGCCCTTAATGATCTAGCTCCATCATACATCAGAGATCTGATTGGTCCATATGTTCCTAACAGAGCACTTCGTTCTCAGACTGCAGGTTTACTGGTGGTTCCTAGAG
>JAHUTJ010067535.1:0-15450 GCA_036250325.1 Characodon lateralis
ACGTAGTGACCTGGCCACTATCCTGCAAGAAGAATGGCTTAAAATCCCTCTGACCACTGTGCAGGACTTGTATATGTCATTCCCAAGACGAATTGACGCTGTATTGGCCGCAAAAGGAGGCCCTACAACCATACTAATAAATTATTGTGGTCTAAAACCAGGTGTTTCAGTTTCATTGTCCAACCCCTGTATATATTTAAGCAGCTAGTTGCAAAACTCTAATTAAAATAACTACTAAGATTTTTCAACAAGTAATAAAAGATTATCTCTGGGACAACACTGAGGGGAAAACAAGCACATTTTGTTTGGGTATGGCATGCTTAACGTGAAGTAGAAAGTGGAAAATAGAAGATTACAGTATCTTTATATGACAAAGACAGGGCAAAGTGTCTCCAGGAAGCAGTGAGCCAGAAGATATACGAGGCAGATCACTGTACCATCCAAAGGTTAACTCCCAGAGCCCTAGTAGGCCTGAATCTTCGAACTTATACTCCTGACCAGTTTTATCAGGGGAGGATCCATTTCCAGGCCTGATGTTATGAGATAATATCTCTCCCCAGCTGTTAAAGCAAGGTGCCCCCACACCCCAGCATCCCCTATGGTGCCTGCCTCTAAGTAATCTCTTTGGAGTGTGTGAATGTGTGCCTTTGTTCAAATTTGTGTGTCTAGGATTTTTAGAGTATCAGTGTTCATTCATGTACACACACAACCCTATTGCACCAGTGGCCCTTGTTTTAACCCATTACAGGCAATAGAGACAACTGGGGTCAGAGGTTGAAGGAGCTCAATAATAGCAAGGAAGTAGATGAATGCTGTAATCCCTGGCTTCCTAATTAAAAGGTAGAGGTTAAAAGGTAGACAGGGTAAAACTAGCCTCCTATGACTCAGACTGGATATTTTTGTAAGAATAAGATACAAACCAAATGTGTCAGAAGACTTGATTTCTAAAAGCAAAGACAAAGCACATTAGTCGACTTAATTGTATTCTGTAAACCTCTTATGTTCTCATGGTATGGATAGATTTTGTTGCTTTAGTGAGTAAAAATGTTATATGTTTATTTTATAGGTTAACTTGTCTGTGTAAATGCTAGGGTGTAACGGTACATGTATTCGTACTGAAAATATCCGGTACTGCCCTGTTGGTTCGGTACAACTCATGTGGCAAGGGTATGCAGGCAGTTCCTGGAGGATGAAGGAATTGATATCATTGACTGCCCTCCACGCTCCCCTGACCCAACTTTAATAGAGGATCTCTGGGACATCATGTTAAGGTCCATCCGACGCCACCAATTTGCACCTCAGATTGTCCAGGAGCTCAGTGATGCTTGGGCAGGGAGCATCTCCTGGGAGGAGATACCCCAAGTCCTCATCCGTTATCTCATAAGGAGCATGCCCCAAAGTTGTTAGGCATGCATACAAGGGTGAGGGGGCCATACACACTACTGAGAATCTTTTTAAGTTGCTACAGTGACATTTCAGCAAATTGGACTAGCCTGCCTCATCAGTTTTTTAGTTTACATTTCTGGATGACTTCAGATAAGCCCTCTGTGGGTTGATCATTTTCATTTTTATCAAAGTGTTTGTTCCTAACGCATTACCCATTTCATATCAGTACAGATATACAGCATGTTTTTTTCCTAGTTGAGATTTGATGTGAAGTGTTCTTTACATTTTCTGAGCAGTATATATTCCCAATCTAGCATTGGTGGAAGAGGAGAGATAGTGCAGGGAAAAAGTTAAAGTCACTACAATTTAAGGACCACAATGGCTAGAGCAGGTCAAACCTAAATATAATTTTGCTATTTACGCATCATAGACATGACTGAAGGCTGAAAGAAAATAAAAGGGACATCATGTCAGCTTTCTGAATTACATGCAGGTGGGACATGCTGTATTTAATAGCATCGTAAATCAGCTGATCACACATAAAATCAGCTGCTCAGACGCACAGACATTTATCCCAAGACACACAAAACAATACCACCATGAAAAAGCTCATGGAATAGACCGTATAGAAAAAAATAAAGTGTATCTGAAATAAACCCTCCTGCAATTTCACCGTGCAACATCTCTCAAAAACAATAAGAAAAATCCACCAAAAGTCCACCGCAATGAAGTTAGTTTGTGCTCCATGGGTTCAAGGAGCTTCTTCCTCCTCCCGTTTGACCCGATGCATCAGCTGCTTACGGATTGCTGCTCTGTTTTTGCTCCCTCCTGCATACAGTCGTTATGTGAACCACCATGTGCAGAAATCTGCGGAGTGCAAATATCCAATATACAACCTAAACTTAGCAAACCACCGTGTGTGGGATGAGGGAGCACCCTATGGATTATTTTATGAATGAAAACAACATATACAAGACATTCTTGCATATACAATAACACAAACACATAGGAAGCAGATAGGAAAGAGGGGGAGACATTCGGCAAATGTCGCCGGGTCCGGGACTCGAACCCGAGACGGCCGCTTCGAGGACTGTAGCCTCCGTATATGGTCGTGCGCTTCACCCCTACACCATCAGCGCCACGCCCTTGCACCTGAGTTTTTCAGGTACATTATCGACCTTCTTGCTACAGGAGTACAAATGCCTTTAAAGGTTCCCCAAGCTAATACTTTGGGTTGGATTAGGATATCCCTAGTAAGCACATTACAATACAGATTTCTTTACACTTCTTGAAATAACGGAGTGCATAGCATAAAACATAAATAGCTGTGTTTGCCAGTAATTTTATGCATAAACTGTTAAAATGGGTTTATTTCTTGTGTTGTGTCAATTGCTTAAAGACGTTTAGAGCTGCGGGAGAGCTCGCAAACAAAACTGATTGGGGCCTTAGACCTGCTGTAAAGCAAGGCCAGGCGAAAATGCAAGGGAGCAAAAAAGAGAAGGGGACACCCTTTAATGGGTAAATTAGATCCAGAGAGTAAAATAGCAGGGGGCAAAGTGGTAGTTTTACTACCCAGGCTGCAGGTGCAACAACAGCTTTCTTACTGACCCCAGAATCACAAGCACACATGCAGGCACTGCCACAGTCATTCATGCTGGAAAGCAGCGAGGCCCACACAAACCCCCATAAACACACGCATGCTCAACCTGGACGAACATATGCTGCCTTTATAAGTTAAGTTTATACTCCTTCATCCTCTCTTCCTGCCGCTCTGTTTGGTCAGACCCATGAGAATTTTGGTGATTGGATTATGCCACTATGGAGTGGGGCCTGTGTGGAGTGGCTCTACACTCAAACTATTCATATAAATTTTCTGTCAACAGTACTATTTAGTTCTACCTAATTATTGATTCCCTTCTTACTTAAGCCAGGTCTGCAGATACAGGAAAGTAAACATTTGGTTTGGAAATTACACAAAATCAGTAAAGATTTATGTTTCAGTTTGTCGTGAGCCAGTTAAACATTATACAGTGGGAATGAAAAGTGCTTTTGGTCCTGTGGTTGGAAGTATTTATTGGTGTATATTTTCATATTCTCTAGTTAAATCCAGATCTGTGTCATTTTAAGTTCTTTTCAAACTTTCTAACTCATTCCAGTTTCCTGTGAAAATGCTGTTTCTAGGTGTCGCTGCTGCTGAAAGTTAACATTTACATGCAGCCCTCTTGGTTCTCTGAAATGCAGTCTAATACAGTGGAAACATTTTCAGGTGGAGTTAAAGTGGAGTTGTTGTGTAAGAGTTATCCAGTCCTTTCATTCATGACAAAGTCACTTTATCACGGTATTCATGGCTTTATTTATTGTTCACTGATGCTGGGTTTTTAAAGTCATTTTCTTGCCTTTGTTAATCATCAAGGTGTCTCTTTAAACACTAAAATAGCTTAATATTTGACTTAGGCTTAATTTTTCAACTTGTCTTTTTAATTTGATAGGCTGCATTCTGTTGGCTGGCAGGGTTTCAGACAGAACACAAGCAGATCTTGGTTCTTCTCCTACTAATGATTGTAGTCTCAGCAGGAAGGTATCCGTTGTCATGTTTGCTTGTTTTTGCAGTTGACCTCTTTATACTTTGGATTTGAACTTGTACCTTTTCTGTTCATCCATGTTAAAGATTTCTTCAAACTTTCTCTCCTTGACTCCTAATTAGTCCATAATGTTGGAGCTCATATTGATAATTATTTATAACCTCTTCCCTAATCAATGGAAAAATCTTTATTGGTATTACATCAGTCAAACCCTTCTTATAATCGCTGTCCAGACTAGGTTTCCACTGATATTTTAACAATTTATCTTTGAAGATGGGCTCAAACTCTTTGTGGTTTGAATGTGTCTGTGACCTTACTCTAAGTTGTAGCTCCCCCTACAGGTTCTCTATCAGATGCAAGTTGGGACTTACAGAATTGTAATGTGACTTTGAGATGAAAGAAATATGTTGGTGAAATTAAGAGATGATTTTTAAACAGAAACCTGCCAGGGTTATGACTGACTGGCCTTAACTGTAAATGCAGTGTAACATTTTATGTTTCTAAGTGAGTGCTCATGTGATGTTGTATGAATATATTTGAGCTTGCAGGGTGTGGTTTAATGGAGTACGGAGTACTAAAGAGATTCATAAATTAACCAACAGCCATCCCACATGAGAGTACTTGCAGAAGTTAACGTTGTTTTACCTGCTGGAAAACGTTTAAAAGTTTGTCAGCTATCACATATTAAGCATCTATGTATAGAACAAGTTCTTTAAAGTCTTCAGCACATTGACCCAGCATTAAGATCACTTGTAGTGTTTTTACTAGTGCAGACGATATTATTGATGTAATAACATGATGATAAAGCCTAGGAAAAAGCTGATTCCAGTACACCACATCTATCATGCTGAACGTCAACCTTTGCTGCGTTAAATCTAATCTAGCTACTGGTGATTTTGCTGAGAGATTAATTTTAAAAAGCCTTCTGTCCCTGCAGGAAAAGAAACTAAACTTGCAAAGTAATACTCAAAATACTTCGACAGTGTAGATTTGATCTGTATTAGTAGGTACCGAAATTTAGGTGTGTTTCCTGGCTTCTATTTGCATCGTTTGTACAATTTAAAATGGTAATTATCACCCATTTTGTCATGGTGATCATGAAAACTGGTATTGCATGGCCGCATATAAACATCTCATTATGAAGTTAAGTTTATAAAGTAAAAACAGAATACACTTGTTGCCAAATTGCTTTAAAAGTGTGTTTTATAACTGAGATCCAGAAGCATGTTCTGTTCTTCACATACTGAGTAATTTCCATATTCTATGATAGTTTTAGGTGGCTTGTTCAGTTAGCTGCTTTGTAGGATCTGCCTGTTAGAGTTGGATAGACCCCTGTCAGGATTTTTCATAGTAAAGTATCTATATGTCATGATATCAGAATCAGCTTTATTGCCACATTTGAACAGACCAACAAGGAATTTGACTCCGGCACACTTTGCTCTCAGTCAGGTTTTCTTTTTTTAGTATATATACCATTACATGGAAATAAAGAATATCTTTTGTAAATATACATATTTACACAATTTCTGACCCTAGACCTGTATAAGTCCTGGGTAGAGGGAAGGTCAGCGCTGATGATTCTCTCTGCAGACCTGATTGTTCGTTATAGTCTGCACCTGTCCTGTTTGGTGGATGAGCCAAACCACACTGAGATGGACAAAGACAGGACAGACTGAATGATGGCAGTGTAGAAGATAACCAGTAGCTTCTGTGGAAGGTTGTACTTCTTGAGTTGCCTCAGGAAGTACAGTCTCTGCTGGGCCTTCTTCCGAACATTGTCTATGTGTTCTAATTTAATATATATAATTTTAAAGCTGTAAACTACTTTGTATGAATGTGTTTCTTTGTGTAATTAGTTATGAACATTGTGGTGTCTTATATTGTTTTTAATCATGTGTTTTATGTGTTTGTTTTCAGGTTATGTGCAGAGTCTAATCAGACGTGTGGTGAATAATGTAAACATCGTGGTCAACAACCTGATTCTTAAGTATGTTGAAGACGACATTGTGCTTTCGGTCAACATCACCTCAGCAGAGTGCTACACTGTGGACAACATATGGGAGAGGGCTTTCATGGACATAACTGGTAAGCAGTAACTGCCTACATTCAGTAGTAGCTAGGCTCATTTGTAAATTGGAGGAGATGAAAACCAAAGCTGGTGTGCTATTTGGTCCTTCACAAACATCCGCACCCATGATAATGTGAAGCTAGCTCAGAGGAAATAACTAAAGATGTTCATCAGAGATGGGGATTCAGGAGAAAGATGGTGCCGTCTTCAAATGTAACGCCCAGTTTTCTTCAGTAGCTCAGGAAAATTTCCAAGCCTGCTGCAATCCTTAATCATATAAATCCAGTGTAGGTGCTGGTAGGCATATTTTAAGAAATAAATGATGACATATTAACTAAAAAAAACGAACATCTCTAATTAAAAAAAATCTTTTAGAAGCCTCTAAAATGTCTAACATTGGACACAACAACGAGATAACATGCCAAGCAATTCTAGGTAGGAAGTCATTTCATTTTTTTGGTATTATACAACTCTACACCCAAAACGGGTACCCCCCCACCCAGTTATCGTCTTTTGACTAGTGTTGGACACTACTGTTGTCCACTGAATTTCCTGCATTATAGAGTATTTTATGTAAATCACCAACAAATACTAAACAGTTTGTTTTAAAGCAGCAGTTTTTAGGAAACTGGAATTGTATTTCCATAATGACAGCAAATCTAAAATGGCTCAAGCTTTGTTTGGTTGCTAAACTCTAAAATACTGTAGCGACATCTTACTGTTATTGTTGACCGTCCTTTTTCCTAAAAGTTTCATATATTTGTAATGTGGAAAATGTTCCCGCTTACCGATTAACTCCCTGTTTGTTACATAAAGTATAGCCACGGTGTAATTGTTGCAAGCATTTGAAGTTGTGAACTCTGGAAGAAATAAATGTCATACAGTTATGAATCTAAATCAAGTTTGATTTCCTGATTTGAAGTTCTTTTTATATTAATTACAGTTTTAGAAACAAATATATGCAGACTCAGAATTCTGTTGTCATGTGTAAATGCTAACTTTGTATTTTGCTTTTGTGTCTTTGTAGCTCCAGAACTGGTCCTAAGAAAAGTGATAAACTTTGCTGACTGTACTGTGTGCTTGGACAAGAGGAATGCTAGTGGCAAGATCGAGTTTTACCAGGATCCCCTGTTGTACAAATGCTCCTTCAGAACGCGCCTCCATTTTACTTATGACAACATCAGTTCCAAGATCCCCTCAGTGATCAAAGTAAGCTGCTTCAAACTGTACTAATAGGATAGGAAACATGATCATCATGATAATCAACATTTTTATTGAGGTTTCTTTTTTTTTTTAAGGGTTTGATTTGCGCTAAAGTTGCTTCACTTTTCTTGCCGAGTTCATTTTTATGTTTTTAGTAAAGATATGTTGATTTATTCAAGGTTAATTTAAGGGCTAAAAGAGGATCCATTAAAATACTTTATTAAATATTTTTGAAGACTTTCTTTAAACAACCTTATGTCCTATTACACCTTAATTTTACCTATAAAAAATCATGTGTTTTTGGAAAGATCTTGGAAGAAATGTGATTGGATAAAAAACTAAAAGATTGGATCACTGAACATTCAGCCAGTCCTACACTAAGATATCATGCAGGTTCTCAGAAAGGTCTTCAGCAAAGTGTTGGAAATGTTTTTACCAAAAATTACATCAGGTCATTTACTTAATAGACTTTAGGTTGTTTTAATGGGACATTAATATAAATCCCTTATTAGTGAAATATTAACATCAAATTTGTAGAAAATGTAATTGAATTGTAGCTCGGCAGCAGTTTGTATTTATTGTCTCAGCTTTTTAGTCAATAACAACATTTGTTGTGTTCTGTCCCATATATTCAGCACTGTTATTAGACATAGAGACCTTTGTTTCATAACAGTGCTGAATATACGTAGTAGACATACTTTTACGGTACATCTTTCGCATATCAAGTCTGACTCAGGCTCTTTCTCAACTTACTGTGGGGGAAAATAATATTTAATCTCCTGCTGATTTTGAAAGTTTGCTGCTTGCTTACAGAAAAAAACAACAATCTCTAAAATGTATGGTAATTTTTATTTTAATGGATAGAGAACTTAAGATCCAGAAAAAACATATAACATGCAGTTAAAACTAGATTTGAATGTGATTAGGTATTTGAAAAATCATTATTTAACTTTTGTGTGATGTCTTTTTCTGGATTTGTTTGTTCATATTCGGTTTCTCCACATTAAAATAAAATTACCAAAATATACATTAGTTTGTAAGTAAATGTATAAAATCAGCAGGGGACGAAATGATTCCCCTCAGTGTTCCTTACAGGAAAGTTAATGCTTGTAGCCTCTATTAATTAAACAGGCTGATTCACTGTATGTATGGGTACACTAGAAGATAAGAGCTTGCATTTTTACATTGAAACAGCAGACCGTACCAACCAGATTCAAGAATTCGAACTATTTGATACTATTCTTTTTGTTATTTTTAGATTCACACAATGGTGGAGAGCCTGAAATTATCCATTACTGACCAGCAGCTGCCCATGTTTATCCGAATCTTAGAGCTGATTATTGCTCTCTACTACGGAGAAATAGGAGGACACAAAGAGAGTGAGGGTGAAGAAGCCATCCGTCATGTAAGGGAAAGCGGGGCAAGTTCTCCTGGTGAGTAAGAGAGAGAGGTGACACAAATCGTTTTGTCTCTCTTCTGTAGAAATGTATATCTTTACATGTAAACTCCAGTTGTTCATTACTTCTATAAAAAACATTCAGATTGGATTTATTGACCTCTGTGCAATGTATGTATTATAGTTGTTCATGTTGCATTGTGGATCACTCCCCTACAAGTACCTTAGTTTGTGTTCAGAGGTTCTGTCTGTTCATTTGCTGCTGCTGTTCTTAAAGAGGCTGTGTACCATGGTGTTAGTTTTTCTTCTGTTTCACTTTTTCATGTTTCTCAGACTTGATCACCTCCAAGTAAATTGGTGTAGAAGGTAGAGGATGAAGAAAGGGATCACTAACTATTCTGTTGCTGAAAACATGCAGTTTATATCCAGCAGTCAGCCAAAAAGCAACATTCATAGGCTTAGGTAGATGAGCAGAATGTTTGGTAGTCCTGATAACAGTTTGTTTAAAAATGAAACATGGCAGATTTTGTATTATTAGCACATTGCTTTTCATCTTAAATATTATTGAATAAAAAGGGAAAGACTAGAAACAAAAGTGTGGATGCTCTTTGTTGTGCACACTTGGTCACATTCCCAAACCTAAAAATATTTAACACAGCTCATTATAATTTTTGTTGCCACCTAAGTCTCCCAGTTCTTATTTGAAGGATTTCTCAACATTCTTCCTTCTAAAGATTTCCAGCTGTTTGAGATTTTTGGGTTGCCTTGCATGTGCTGCTCTTTTGGGATATATGATCTCTGTTTAGGGTGACGGACTTCAAAGATTATAGAAAACCTTTGCATTTACTGCTTTAGAAAGTCCATAAGGAATTTTACCATCTCAATATGGCATAAGCCATTGTCTGTTCATCCAAAATCTTTGCTTTTCTTCTCTAGAAATAACAAGTTTTGTTTCTACAATTTGCACTTGTATAACTAAATCAGCTCTACTCTGCTTTTAAAACTTTTCCTGTTCCCTTGGTTTTAACGTATGATTTAATGTGATCCTGTCTCATGCTGAAAACTCAGTGCACATACAATATATTGCCCCAAGTATTGGTCACACCAATCACTTCCATGTTTGCAGGTGTATAAAGGTTGGTGTGGAGAAACCTGACTGGCCTGCAGAGTCCTGACCTCAACCTTCTTGAATTTTGTTACTTTGCCAAGATTCATTCAGCCCAGAGCAAAATAAGCATATCCCAAAAAAGCAAAGTTGTCACACTCTCTCTCTTGACTGAAACTGTTACTAGGCAGACTTACCACTCTGTTCCAAAGCAGAGCATGAAAAATCCACAGGCACAGAAAACTGACCTGACAAAGTAGTTTTGACCTGCTAACAGAAATACGTTTTGAGGATAGGGAGAAGAATTTAAAGAAGAGCAGAAGATGTTTGGGCAGGCATCATAAAATCTGAGTGCAGAATCAGAGTTTTCAGGGGGAACAAAGCATATTTGCAAACCAGCAATAATAGCAGTTGAGTGTGAGAGCGGAGTTTTGAGTGAGAACAGTTCATATTCTGAGACTGAAATATGGTATTGTGCTCCTAAAATAAATAGTATACATGTGTATCATGGAAGAATAAGTCCCCCATATAAAACCCTCTTCATTCTCCTAAACACCCATCTTGTTTCTTCTTAATGTACTCATCCTTAAACCCTGCCAAAAGAACAGAATAAAATCACAAGTCCTTCTGGGTTTAATCAGTCTTTGTTGCCCCAGGAGCAAATCTTCATGGAGATAAAGTGGTGGTCAGAAGGACAACACATTACAACCTTGCTTTCTCTAACTTGCTGGCTGTCTCTTGGCCTTCTTTGCAAGTTGGCACAGCTTCCAGTAAAGTGTCCAATGCCAGATGTAAGTGTTGCGGTCATGCTATTGCTATGCAGAGCCTCTGAGAATGAATTAGTATCCCATCACCAAACGAGAGAGGACCGGCTCTTGGAACCCGAGTACCCCAATACCTAATTATGTTTGAAATACATAACAGAGTGAAGAAGCTTGGGGGGGGGGTCCAATGCACTGTAGCAGGTTATTCAGGACTCCAGAAGCATTTTCAAAAACCTTTATTTTTGTCACTGTTCTTTTTTGTTATTGGCCTGCAGGAATCATCGTCCTCTCATGGTCACCTCCAAGTGTGTTTATAGGATTTTTTTCTCAGCTCCTGCTTCAGTGTAGGAGCTTTCTTTGTACATTAGGAAACCGTGAGTAAACATGTTTTAATTGGTCAAGCCTAATGTTTGCTCATCCAGCCCCCGGCTCAGTTAGCAATGCATTGATACTCTGAAGAACAACTTATTATTTTTATCATCAATAACTCAAAGCAGGTTTGCGAAAATAATCAGTGATTGCAGCAATTTGTTTTGTAATTTATTTAATTTTACTGCTGAGGCAACAGAAACTTGTTGTTTTCCACACAGACAATTATTGTAAATTTTTTAAAAGAAATAATTTCTAACAGGGGAACTCAAATATGGCTGTAGATGTACAGATTTTTTTCTTGAACCATTAGTACAAAAATGATGGTGTTTTAAATGTAATATCAGAATTTATGTAGAATATTGAGATTATCCACCAAACTGCATCTGAATGACCTGCGTGTAGGCGATCAGAAACTGAGACCAAATATTCAGGCAACCACTTCTTCATCCATAAATATGCAGGGGCAATTACTGGCTTATAAAAACACTGCCTTATTTCACACTTCCTTTCACAGTGTCATTTAGCCATCTATTTACTGACTGGCCACCTTCTATTAATTCAAGCATCTAAAATAATAAAGGATGTCAAATTCCCAGGAATACCATACACGTATGGATGGCATATTTTATGACATGGTGCTTCTAAGGTCTGCTAAAGGAACACATACACATGTTCATTTGTCCCCAAAAAGAACTGGTTAGACACTGGCTGTTGTTGTTAAACATTGTAGAAGAGGAAGAGTTGTATTTCACATCTGTATGGCAACAGACAGTGCTTTACTCCACTACAGCTTACATCACTCATGTTTTGCTTATCTTTTTTTGACTTTCAAAGCCTTCCTAATCGGGTCCTGTTGTTTAATCTTTGTGCTTCTACATGATTATCTTCCAATTCAAACTTTTGAGTGTGATGTGACATAAAAGAGCTTAACCAGTTAAAGTGACACCTCGAGCTTTCTTGGATAAAAGCAAAAAGAAAATAAAGCTGCATGAGAGATGGAATCAGACAGGGAAATTGGGACTTAAAACCATAACATGGGATTTTCAACTGCCAATTCACAAAGTGAAAGATTTAATTATAATGTGTCATATTTTCTCTGCTGTACCCTCTGGGATTCCTAAAGTATGACTTCACAGACAATAATATTTCTGAAAGCGACATGAGGCAGTAAGGAATGGGATTACACATTCTTTAGTATTGACATCAATTTCCTCCATCCTGACATGTATGGAAACAGAAGTGATGGGACCAGGTCAAATGTCAAGATGTGAACCAGAGGGGTGTGGAGGTATTAGGGTTCTTGATAACCCTAGACATGCCAGTTAACTAAATTGTCTTATTGTGATCGTTTTTATGCCTAACTAATTAATTAGTTGTGCTTAATTTGCCAAATTTAGTTTTTCCACCAAAGTGCAGTTCCTTTTTGTCCCCTATGTAGGTTCCGTTAATTCTTAACACTCCTTGCCTGGGTTTGCAAATCTCATCCACCTGAAAACCACGGAATAGGTTTTCAATAACACGTTTTCATAGGAGATTTTCAAAATGTATATCTAATTCTGTGTTATTTAGTCCATCGGGATTATGAAACATAGCATCCTACTTTACCCATGGCTGCTTTATGGGCTAGAAGCTACAACAAAACTGAGGCTATTTTCCTGTCTCAGTTTGCCTTGAATTGTTATTAAACCTTAGTCAGGTGCTCTGACTGACAACGTTAAAACGGCAATTGATGGCTATGAAAAAGTGAGCTAGAGCTGTTCTTGGAGAATCAGGTAGCTCTGCTCTGGTAAAACTTAGAATATTCATGAACTGTATTGTGCCAGTGAATCCTTACGTTATCACTGCCTGCCGCCATACTGGCTTACATGGTGTACTTCAGCTTTTTGTTTAAACTTTTGGTTGCCATCTGCATGGATGAAGATATTTCATCAAACAGTTAGAAAATATCTGTTTCATATGTGTTGTGAGTAGTGTAGTCTAGGCTATCCCAAATTCACATGGTTGGAAAGTCCATGGATGCAATGATAAATGTTTTTTATATTTCAAAGTATAATTAGTTGGAGTTAGTTGGATTAGCTAGACTTTATATCATGAGATATTTCTTGGTACAAAGTTGAATTTTGCTTTATTTTTTATTGTTGCTATAAGTGCCACAGAATATTATCAGGATATCAAAAAAAAAAAAAAAAAAATCAAGTCGAAATCTTCCCTCCTGATTAGCCATTACTTGACCCTAGTACACTTTCAATGTTGATCTGTTTTAGCCTTCACCTTAAGGCCCTTCCTAAGCGTGCGCTGTAGTGCTGGCTTAGATAGTCACACAGTTGGCTGTTGGCTGCTTTTCAAATTTGTGAACCAGCCCCAGTTTAAATGTATTTGTGGACACAGCCTGGGCTGTTGCTTCAGTGCTTATAGCCTTGATCAGTGAGCCTAGTCAAGGACTCTGTCAGGATGCTGGCTGACTTACTTTGCTCTCTGGCATCGATTGGACTGGACTTCCCCTGCCTCTGTAGAGCTCATGCAGCTCCGTATTCCAGCAATACACAAAAGCTGACACCTGCGCAGTGGAGCTCCAGTGGCATTGATCTGTGTTGGTTTTGCGTTTTCACTCAACAGCTGTAATAACGTGCTTGCCTTAAACATCTCTCAAGACATGGACAAATTGAGTGTTCTGCCAGGGGTATAGAGACCTACATTATGAACCATTTCTCTCTGTAAATCGGGTTTGTTCTGCAGTAAAAATGGATTTGTCCAAAAGAGTAAAACCTTGCTAACACGATGTGAGCATTTTCTAATGTGATCCTTGGTATTTTGTTCAAGTATTTTTCTTTTCCATAGGTCAATGATTTCCACCAATTCAGGATACCTTTGCATTTGTAGTTATGGTTTTGAGCTAGAAACCTAGACTGTATATGTCCATAAAAAGTCTTGAAGTGTGTCCAAATAGGATTCATGAGTCAGCACAGCTGGGATTCCTTTTCTTCCTAAAGAAAATCTTCTCCTTTTGTTTTATAATTTCAGGCACTGACATTGAAATGGAAAGTTTGGGATCTAGTCAGTATTCCAGCCAGGACCTGTACATGGAGTCTGGGAGTCCTGAAGATGCAGATCAGGGTTGGGTGTCCTGGGCTTGGTCTTTTGTCCCTGCCATTGTAGGCCCAGAAGAAGAAGGGGAGGGAGGCCTCTACAGCCAGGGGGAAGGAGAAGGCATTTCCAGCAACCCTCAGCAGCACACATCTAAAGACCCGATTGTTTCTATAGGCTTCTACTGCACTAAAGCTTCCATCACCTTTAAGGTAAATCTGTTAAAAACACAATTTTAATGGCTTCAATTCAAAATAAAAAGGTGAACCAATTTCACACCCATTTATATTGTGCTTATGTAAATACCGTTCCTTTTTCTGTGCCACAAATTGATAAGCCCATATTCATTTTCCTTAGCTCCATGTTCAGGAACTTTTCTTAGTCCCTATGTGCAGCATCAGGGAGGGTAGTAAAACTAATAGATGCGGTTCCTCGTTATATTATTGCTTTAAACATTACAGGACAAGGGAAATATTTAGAAAATCCTGCCAAACTTTTTAAGTTTAACGTCTTTTCCGTTAAAATAATTGGAATCCATGCCTGCTTCCTTTCAGAGTTAGGCTGTACATATCAGATTACTGGAAGCGTGCGTATTTCTTCTCTTATGTTAGTGCACACATGTGCATGTGCACATATCTCAGACAGCACCTCTGTGTCCATGTATATGTGTGTGGCGGGAAATGTGCCTGCATTCGACAGTGTGTGTGATCAGTGGATGGGAGCTAGTTCTCAGGCCACATAAACCTTGTTGTTTTTCTAATGTTTAAACTGTTCCTGTATTGTTTGAGTTCTTTTAATCAATTAATTGCCTCTCTTTTGGAGTAATTGCAGGCAGCTGAAAGGGTGGGTTTCTTTACATTCTTGTTTCTTTCCTAGAAGGAAGTATTTAGTTTGAAGTAATTTTATGTCTTTGAACAGCCACTGCCTGAACTAAAGTTTGACATGAATGTGAAATGGGGGATGTATTTTTAGATCACCGGCACACTATTCCCAAAATCTCTTTGATCAGGTGCAAAAGCCATTGTAAGTTTTTAACTTTTAAACACATTATTCATAGTTTAGCCCTGATCAGTTGTTTCCTTTCTTTGATTTACACACTTCTTGAACCTTTGCTGTTTGCCAGATTTATTGTTGTTTTTCCCAAAACAAAGAGAGGAATGCTCCATTTTTCTGTAGATGTGTTTCTGTTTGATTGATATGTAAGCTACAACCACAGCGGTCATATTCACTGATATGAAATTTATGTTAATGCTCAAAGTAATTACTTGGTACCTTGTTATTGGGTGAACCTTTCTGCCATGAAAAGTCGGACATTTGTCATAATCTGAAGTACGATAATAAGATAGGAAAAAGTGTGTGTGTTTGTGTGTGTGTGTGTATATATATATATATATATATATATACAGTACTGTGCAAAGGTTTTAGGCAGGTGTGAAAAAGGTTGTAAACAAAGAATGCTTTCAGAAATATAAATGATGATTGTTTATTTT
>JAHUTJ010067536.1:0-15446 GCA_036250325.1 Characodon lateralis
GTAATGTTGCATCACTCTTTTGGTCATGGTTTTCAACCATCTTTAATCAACTTGTTTATATTGTACATAGCCCATTAGTCTTCGTTATTCTTTAATTCTGCTTGGTAGTTTAGTTGGATTGTTTTAGTTGTTGTGATTATGAATCTGAGAATATTCTTTAATATTTATATTTTATCAAATAATATTTCGGTCTGTTAAGGGTTGTCCTGTGAATACCAGCCCAGTGAGGCAATGGTATTAGGACAAAATAGAAAGGTGTGAACAGCACAACTCTGCACACACATGGAATGAATTCACACAATTTCTTAAAGTACAAGAATTTATTAACAAAAATAAGTCAACACAAAGTCAAACTTATTTCAGTCAACAAACTCTTTACTATGCTCAAACAATCCAACTAAACCACCAAGCAGAATTAAAGAATAGGGAAGACTAATGGGCCTAATCACCAAAAGAGTGATGCAACATTACCATGCAATGTTTATGTTTGAGAACCAAGGATTATCTAATTCTAATTCTCAACGGTGTTTCATTAGCTGCCTTTACTTATTAAAATAATATTCAAAGAAATATTATTAAGGGGATGGTAAAATATTTAAGGACGTATTTTGGAAAAGAGCCAAATCTTTCTGGAGAAATGGGGTTTAATGGTGTTTACTTAGTTATCAAGTTTAGTAAAATAATGTTTAGGGAACTATTATTTACTAGTTTGAAAACTAACAACCTTTCTGGGTAAATATTCTTTAGCAGGCAAGCACGTATTCTAAACTGTTAACAGTTCAAGCTAACAAAGAAGCTTTTAGCTTAGCACCAGAATCAAACACACACCTTTAAAATACCATCAATAAAAGAGTTAAAATGCATAAGCGTGGACGGCGTGTCATTGCCGATCATCTGTGTTTAAAATCACCCTTTAAGTAAAGTTTGTCTTAACTTTAAAACACACAAACACAGAACACAAAGCTGAGCACGTGTGCTGCAGATAGCCTGCTAGCACCAAGATAGCTGAGTTCAACACAAACAAAACCAAACTTCATAAAATGAAAAACGTTTAGATCATTTCATCCTAAATAACTCTCTATTACTCTGCCCAAACCCTAACCTCGTTTGAATTGTGTTGAGGAGGAGTTGTCCCGGCGACGACAATGTTTGAAGAAAGCTCCATGAACAAAGGGTTAGCTTCCAGCTAACCTCTGTAGCTGTGGATGAAAGACGGCTCATTCTGTTCGCCAACCAACTGCACATTACCGTAACCACAGTGATGTGGGGCCGTTGTCCTTCCTTCAGACTCGGCTTGTAGAGACCGCGTCTCTACAGGGGATTCTCTGGAACACAGTTTGCTTCTGCAGGCCTCAGAGAGAAAGTAAAGCAATGCTTAACCTTAATTTCCCCTTTTTATGAATGAATACCGGGAACACAAACAGTGATTCACTCATACTTAACTTGTGCATATGATCAAATGATCTTATGACACCCTTGGATCCAGTTTGAAGAGTTTATGTGTTTTTGCCAGCAAAGAGACACTAGCGTGCTGTCTCCCTGGCCAGCCTCGCACGGAGTCCGGGTGGTAAAGAAAGACTTGTGTGAGAGGTGGGTGTTTTATGTGGACAGTGGCATCATGGGAAGTTCGCTGTTACCCCCAATTCCTAAGTTGTGCCGGAAGTAGGTTAATGCAATTTATCTTGAAAGTTTCAGAAAAGTCCGTACCGCATTCCTGTTGTAACCTATGGCTGTGGGTCCCAACATAGCATAGTAAAGAGTTTGTTGATTAAAATATGTTTGACCTTGAGTTGACTTATTTTTTTTTATGAATTCTTGTATTTTAAGAAATTGTGTGAATTCATTCCATGTGTGTGCAGAGTTTTGGTGTTCAATAATGTCAGAGCTTGGCTCAGCCTTTCTATTTTGTCCTAATACCATCGCCTTACTGGGCTGGTATTCACAGGACAACCCTTAACAGACCGAAATATGATTTGATAAAATATAAAAATATTAATATTAAATATTAAATAATATTTTCAGATTCATAGTCACAACACATATCTCTTCTTGTACTGCAACTTCCACTAACTTACCAAAAGTTGCACCCACACTCAATCTTATAGCAACACCATCAGGAACGAGGCGGATAATATTTTGATTTCATCAGTCACCCACAGTGAGTGATTAGCTGGCCAAGTAAGGGTTGCATTTCTTGACTGATAGAATGGAGCTATAGTAACAAAACCTGTGGTTTCCCCTGACTGAATAAGAAGTTCTCAAAATAGAAAAAGTGGCACAGCTTCTTCCCAAATCTCAATTTAGATCTAAAGGTGTTCTGTGTAGAAAACTGCAAAGATGGAGAAATGGAACTGATGAAATGCCACGATTTTATAGCCTTTCCACTCATGGGATGTCATTGGTTGGTGTTTGGACACCGTCATCTCAAAAAAAAAAAAAAAATTGGCTTTATTCAGGCTTTTAAAGTGAAACTCCCACATTATTTAAATCTGTTGCAAAAGATTGATATATTTCAAGTTTTTAATTGTAAGTTTGGTGATTATCACTGAAATTAGAGCTGAAATTTAAATGCAACATAAGGCCAGTGAAAGAAGAGATTTTTTGTAGAGAAATATTATATGTCATGTTATGGAACAAACAACCGTGGAAGACTGTTTATTTGAAAGTTATACTTTGCTATGTACCCTCTTCCACAAAAACAAGTTTTAAATCCTGTTGTGGATTTGTTTTGTTTGTAGCTCACAAAGACTTTAGAAAACACTTTGATATCCCTACTCCATCTAGATTTTCATTAGGCTAGCTAATGGCCAGTTTACTGACATACAAGTTCCCTATGATGATGAATAAAAAGCTGCCTAAAAAACATGGTTCAATGAATAATCAATGGCCTACTCATCTTGCCTCTCCACTTTTCACTCTGTGTGTCCTTTAAATTTGAGTGACAGTAATTACAAGTAAACAGTAGTCAGGCACACAAACCATATGAAATAAAATATAAAGGGCTCTTGTCTAACACATAAGGGGCACATTTAGGTGGGTAGATGTCTGTATCTTTTCTCACTTGTAAACATTTATGGGGGCTTTATCTCAGTGATGTGGCTAATTGGTTTAGATTTCACACCACTGGTTCACTGTTGGGTCAGTGAAATTATCTCAACTTGTAGGACTAGTTTGTAGTTTATGTTGTAAAACTGTCTGTATATACACATTAATTTAGTCGAAGGTTGCAATACAACAAAGTCATCCTTTCAATATAACATAACTCTTACTTTTCTCCAATTTGCTTCGAAGTAACCCTTCCTTTTAATGGGCCTGTTTATGTTATGAGTGTGTAAGAGTGAACAAGAGAAAGGCACTGGCTGTATTTATGTTTTAAAAAGTCTTGTGAGAATATGACCACTTTTAAAAAAGAGGGATGAGAGAAAAACTCACTCTCTTCTCATCCCCTTAAGCCCTGCCCATATGTGATTCACACTGCAACCAGTGTGTATGTAATTCAATGTGATGTGTTTTGGGGGAGAGGGTCCAATGCCCTTAATGCTGCCTTAGGTTTCCTGCTGGATGACTAAATTTTTTGTATCCTAACAGAAAAAGGTCTGTGACTTTGTATTTACCCAACCTACAGACCGGGAGGAATTTTGTAGAGCATATGAGTGCTGAGTATTGCTAAAGTGAAACTGTGACAAATTAGGCAAAAAAGCCTTTTAATCACTCTGTGGAGTTTTTTTTTTTTTTCTCTAAAACACAGGGGATTAATATTTCATGCCCCACAAAAAGGCCAGTTCATGTTCCATTGTGTAGGATTTATGGCAATGTAGTGTCAAGAGGCTTGTTATAATATTCATTGCTAAATGTTAAATATTGTGAAGAATGACTTTGTGCCAAAGCAGGTTTATCCCCAGCCTCTAATCAAAGGTAGGTTTAAATAGTGTTATCTATATGTTTGCCATCTTGTTTCTTTCCATGTTCCTTTCAGCTGCTTGTGGTGTATTACAACCCTTTAGATTATGATCATCATTGATGTTCAAAATGGCTCACAGTTTCAGTGCAATATATTTAAAAAAGCCAAAAGAAGTGTACTTTAAAGTTTGAAATATGTAATGTAGGAGACAAAGCAGTGGTGTGGAAGAAGGTGCTGTGGTCAGATGTGACTGGAATGAAGCTATTTAGCCTACATCCAAAATACTTTGTGTGGCAGAAAATGAATCCTGGACATAACTTTGAACTAAATATAAGTATCTGCAAGACACTTTATAAAAGCACTTCAGAAGGTTATCATTGCCAGCTAAAAATTGCTTTAGAAAAAGTTCACTTTTCTCTTTTTGTCTTATTGCGAAAGCAAGGTTAAACTCTTACCACAATATCAAAGCTGATAGAAATTGTTTTAGAAGTGGTCAAAGTACCATTTTTAAAAGTGTAAAATAAAAAATATTTTTTCCCAATGTTATGATGGGGTTTTCTTTAAAAAAAAAAAAAAGTATTTCCTGTTTTTTTTTTCCCCATCAAATAATAAAGTTTAGAATAGTCTTGGGAACAGAAGAACTTACTCTGATCTGAAGTTTCGAGGCTAGATTATGCAGCATCTGATCATCAACGGCCCACATGACTGAATAAGCTTCTGGCTGTTAACGATTAAATTTTCCTTGCCAGTCTTTCTCATTTATAAATGTACGAGGGTGCAGCAAACCTGGCCTATAAAGCACTTTAAATACAGTGACACTTAAATTGGTGTTACACACCGAACATGCCAAAGCTTTGTGATTTCACATTAACTACAAGGAATGGAAACTAGACCTGCATTTTTAGCTGATGTTAAAAGTTATCTAGAGGTTATTTTTATTTAAATTGGTCCTGTTGTTTCTACTTTTTGCAGCCAACACAGCCAAGGTGTTCATTGATGTACAGGACGAGAATGACCACCCTCCCGTCTTTTCCAGGAAGCTCTACATAGGTGGTGTGACTGAAGACACCAAGATTTTCAGCTCCGTCCTTAAAACAGTGGTAAGAAAACAGATGCAAGCAAATGTGTAGGGGATTGGCTGAACCAACAAGGCTCGATTCCCTCCCCTGGCAGCCTTGGTGTAACAGTTCATCCAATCAGTTCTACGCTGCACAGTTTGATCTGTTCTACATCTCTTTGTCAGGTTTGCTCTGCTGTCTACTTCATTCAGAAGCCATTGCCACTCGCATCCAGTCTTCAATAGACAACAATAAAACCATAGAAATATGTCACTAGAATATATGGCTGTGTGCTTTTGTTGCTGAGCTCCCCTGTTAGATTAACCTTGTGAAGCTTTGGCTATTCTCTAACATAATGTTGCATTTGCCCCTAAGTGCTGTTATATATACATCAGTTAACTATAGTTAACATGTCAGGCGGTATCAATAGACTGTAAATTTCTCTTTTTGTATTTTGGAATAATTATATAACATACATTCCAGATTGCTCTATTCTCAAAATATGATTGCAAGACTGAAACTTTACAATTTTATGATCAAGCATAACATTATGACAACTGACATGAAGTGAATAACACTAATTATCTATCCATCATGCTACCTGTTAGTAAGTGACAACTATAAGACAGCAAGCAAACATTTTGTCTTCAAAGCTGACATTTCAGAAACAGGAATATAGGAAAGCATAAGGATTTGAGCAAGCTTGGAAAGGTTAATGCTAGTTCTGATTTAAAGAGGTCTGCATACAGACTGCCACAGTTTGTTGCATATGCGGCTGCACAGCTGCAGATCAGTCAGTATGCTCATGCTGACCCTTGTCCACTACTGAAAGCACCAGCAGTGGGTATTTGACCATCAGATCTGGACCACAAAGGGAAGGGATTTTCCCTTGGGTACTTTGATACCTACCACCTACTTAATGACAGACCATGTACACCCTTTTGTGGAAGCTGTATTTCCTGATTGCTGTGGCACCGGTCAGATGAATAACCTATTCTGCCACAAAGCAAAAAGTTGCTGTAAAATGGTTTAAGTGGCAAAATGACATGTTGAGGTGTGGACCTGGCGTTCAAATTCTCCAGATCTCCACACCGAGCCATGACAGGCTCTCCTCACCACTTACAGAAGCACTGAAAGTATCTGCTGCCAATATATTGTTCCCAGATACTAGAGTTATAGGCTCTTTCTGATCATTGTTTTGTACTGTGATCTACCCGTTCTTTACACATCAGCTGAAAGATCCTGACACGGAAAGGGTCGGTTGAGGTTGACCAACAAATATTATTTACCTGATCCACCTCAGGAGGTTATCACAAACCCGTAACTGTAACGTTAGTTAGAACCCAATTTTACACTGCAACAATGACAAACTCACAGTTAAAATTAGGGCTGCCTAGTGGCGCAGTTGATAGCTCTGTTGCCTTGCAGCAAGATTTGGGTTTGACTCCCAGTCAGGGGTCTTTCTGCATGGAGTTTGCATGTTCTCCTCATGCATGCGTGGGTTCTCTACAGGTACTCTGGCTTCCTCCCACCGTCCAAAAACATGACTGTTAGTTTGATTGGCCTCTCTCAATTGCCCTTAGGTTTTAATGGGTGTGTGCATGGTTGTTTGTCCTGTGTGTCTCTGTGTTGCCCTGTGATGGGCTGGCTTCCTGTCCAGGGTGTATCCCGCCTCTCACCCGTAGACCGCTAGAGAAAGGCACCAACTTCCCCGTGACCCTGTATGGAAGAAGCGGGTATAGAAAAAAGATGGATGGGTAAAATTAAAAAGTGCGTCTCATCACCAGTCACCAACTGATAAGCTAATTATAGAATATGTTAAAATGGTGTTTTGTTATACATTTTCTAAGCCTTTATGTTTTGCTTTGCCTGTGATCTTAACTTAAAAAAACATTCTTACATGTAGGGTTAGGGTGAGATACATTTATATATAAATAAGAAGTTGGCGATTTAAGATACAGAGAAGCATTTCCTATTTGTTTTTTTTGTAAACATTGTTTCAGCAAGCTGACAAAACTGATTCCGCTTTTTGATTAATGCTTCTCAGCTTTTCTCAAGAAAGCATTTGAATTTAGTTGTTTTTCTGGTGTAGATTCAACTACATTTCTTATGTTTACCTTTTTTTCATAAGATTTTATTTGTAACATTAGTGGCCTTTATTTTGTCATTTTTCTTGGAAAGTAGACCGACAATAGACATGCAACACTGGTCGCCATGGTCAGGACTCAAACCAGGGGATAGCTGCGTCAAGGGACAAACAAGAAGAATATAGATATCATTGAACATTTTGATACATACATCTCTGCTCAACTGACAGAGGTGAAATCTTTGTTGCAAGAAAAAGCACGTGTCCACACTGACAGTCTGTGACAGTGTTTTATTGATTAACACCTCAATAAGATCTTTTTTGGGTACCTCCATCTGACAGAAAAACAAACAGAAAAGCAGAGCAAAAATTCCCTTTTAAATTCTCATCACTTGTCAAGTTGTGTTTGTGGTTGGGTAACAGTAAGCTCCCAGACAACTACGTTGTAATGTAACCATGTATAAATCCACACTTTATTTAGGTAATTTACGCTTTCTGATAACAGTGCTTATTGCCCAGTACCTTTCAGAACCTTTTTGATAAATATTTGTTTGTAGTGTCGGAATAGAACCACTTTACAGCTTCTTTTTGCCTTGTTTAACTTGGGATCTGCAAGTGTTTAATACTGGTGGCAGTACCGTTGTATTTTTCTCCTCTGCTGGATAATAATTAAAGATATAAGCTGTAAAAACAAGAGTTTGCCCCTACTTTGCTCCCTAGAAACAGACAAGCATTAACAAGCACAGGGTTTTGTAATTGGACGAAATGTTTGATGTTGATGGTGTGTACTTAAGTCCAAAATATTTAATTAATCAGATGAATCTGTGCTGTGGTAAAATGTATGTTTTTTGTGTAAAACTTACATTTAATCAGAAACTAACCAGACTCATGGCTATGCAAATTACTTGAGAGTTTCCATTGTGACTGCCTGCTCCCCTGCTTTTTAACACTGCAGATAGTTGTACTTAAGCAAGAGAAACTCTCGGGGTGTTTTTTTTTTTTTTTTTTTTTTTTTTTTTAAGTGCATTCTATAGTGTCCTAAAGAAAGAATTAAATGTATGCTAAACCTCAAACATCCACTGCTGATGACCTACCTTTAGCACCTCAGTCTGTGTTCATAATGTTTTTCAGGGTTTGCCCTCTATCAGTAATGTTGGTAAATGTACTTGGTCAAATCCACCCCAGTGAAAATATCTGACTGTGTTGATTTATGCACTCCTTTTATCAGGACTGCACCCATTGCTACCAATCCCCTTCTCGTACATTTGCAGGAGAAAAAAATAGAGATTGCTGCTATTTATCAATGTCACCACACACACAAACTCTAAAAACTGATTCATCTGAGCTCAGTGGCTGATGAGACTTGGTGAGTGCTTGATGGTGAAATTTTGTGTATATGTCTGCTACAAATTAAAGTGCTTTGACATGCTGACAATACTCCTTATGTGTCTTTTTAGAAATATATGTTTTTCATCTGATGTTTTGTGGTCATCTTTAAAATTGCAGTTATGCTGTTTCTTCACACTTAATTTTAAATAAATTCTTAAACGTGTTTTACATGAGTGTAAACAAGAAATGAAACTGATTTTGCCAAACATAAAGTCTTGTCACCTTCATTAGGTATGTGTGTCCCTTTTTAAGCAAACCATTTTGTATAGTACACGTGTATTGGTAAGTGGTGTGCTACTTTGTCAAGAAAGAGTACGTTTCTTTTGCCATAGTAACATCTAATTTTTTTCCCGTACATGTTGTTCACCTGACCGTATAGAAATGAAAATTAAACTCTCTATGCACAGTCCATGATTCTCCCAAGTGTTAGCATAGCGTAGAATTAGATTAAGTACTGTTATTTTCAGGTCATTGTAGGGTAATTTGAGTGGCACCCTGGTGTATTTAGAAGCACTAGTGTGTACGTGGGATTTATTTGGTGTCTCTATGCTGCAATAATCGTGTCAAGGAATTTTTTCAATATGTCCAAATGAACCATGGTAGCCAAAAATAGATGCAGATCAAAATGATTGTGTATGCTATGGTATCAGATATGCAGAAATGGATAGTTCAGGATTTTCAAACAGATGTTCTGTTAGTTGGTTAGAAGCAATTTATATCTTACTTGCAGTAAATTACTCTCTGGGTGTCTTCTTTTCACAAAAATCCAGATTAGATGAAGGTAATGATTAGGCCAAGAGGAGCTAGACTTCTATCGTCTTAAAACAACTAAAATCTAAAACATGTCTTACACAAATGCTTATTTCTAAACCTTTACACTGTTGTTGAGGTTACTTACATATCGAATATGATATGCTGTACATTTGAAATCCAGATGGGAGGTTATGCACCATTCAGTAATATTTCGATATGAAACATATATATAGAGCTGAAAATGAAATCATTGTTTTGCTGTCTGACCAAACATTTTGGTTTAGTCCCCACACTCCCATTATTAAGGACACCAGCCTGCTGTTTTCTCAGAAAGATATCATTCTGCTCTACCTGAGCAACACCAAGTGTCAGGCACTGAGCAATAATTGGATGCACATAATGCCACTGGAGAGGAATTTGGATTTGTTACTAATAAATACTAGCAAGATACTGCTGCTCTGTGCCAATTGGACTTTTTCACAGTAGACTTTACATGTATTCTAGCAAGGAATGGAGAGGTATATTGCTAATCGCTCTATTCCACCTTGGCATATGCTAGGTATTCATTTAGAGGAATTTATGCACTTAAAGCAATGTCATTTGACCTCTTTTCTAAATATTATTTTGATCATTTATCATTTCTTTTCTTAATGTATTATTACCTTCTGGTTCTCTATTACAGGCCACTGATAAAGACACTGGGAACTTCAGTGCCATGGCATACCGCCTAATTATACCTCCCACAGCAGAGGGTCAGGACAGCTTTGTCATCGAGGTCTACACTGGAATCATTAAGTCAGCCATCATGTTTCGAAATATGCGCAGGTCCTACTTCAAGTTTGAAGTTATTGCCACTGATGAGTACGGGAAAGGTTTCAGCAGCCGTGGTGAAGTGGTGGTGAGTGTTAAGTTTAGAGTTTTTTGTAGTTCACACTGTGAGTGTGTACACATTACTAAACACAGTTCACAAGGTGATTATGTACCCTTAGTTGTTGGCTAACATCTCACTGGTATAACAGAGGCTAATTGATTTATAATGTGAGCAGCTTTTAGAGCAAACCTACGCATAAGTTATAATGCTTTTTCTTCCTCACAATTCATGCACAATGATGTAAAACATAGAATTCTGATCAGATTAAATGCAATTAAGTTTGCTTTAAACATTCGTATGGTCTTATTTTACATGGGGCAGCAAAAATGCTACACTTAAAAACATTAGTAGAAGACATCTCAGATTTTTATCAGGATAAAGGGTATTTGTTTCTCTGAATCCTGAGAACGGCCTCAGGTACATAGCCATTAATAACCTGCACAGTTTAAGCTCGACATTCTTCACCTCAAAAATGCGCTGTTGCCAGAGAGTGGTTGTTGTCTTTGGGTGGGCTTGTGTCCCTAGGCTTTGTGAGAATTTCATGGGAGTGTGGTTGTGTGTGCTGCTGGGTGGGGGCAAGATTAATGCATGATGTGAATGTTAATTGCTAATGAAAAACAATTCACACCAGATGTAGACATCAATACAAGTAGTCCAAACATACATAGAGATAAAAAGAAATCCATAAACGTAAATTATGTTTGATAAAGTGCAGTTTCACAGGGAACAGTATTGAACACCATGAAATCTATTAAATTCTTATTCCAATGTATGTTTTGGTAATGATAACTTCCAAACATCTCCATTCTAGTTTCATCACATTATATTCTCTTTTTCTGTTTTATTGGGTTGTACAAATTCAGCATTAAACTTCCAAAAGGTTTTTTTTTTTTTCCAGCGGTGGAGTGTTACTCAGTAAGTGTGCAAAGAGGCTATGCTAGTCTAGTGCATTACTTTTGACTGTGATGTCAGAAATCCCATACCTGGCCATGGCCATGTTATGGTGAAATTATGTTCTTTCCACATCTGGATTATAGCTCTAGCAGTGTTTTAACGGACAACTCAGAAGTTAAGAAATATGTCTTTAATCAGGGACAGTTACGTTTGCAACATAAAGGTTGCAAAGACCTTGAGAAAGCACTTTGCCTTTAACATGACATGCTCCTTGTTAGTTACCTTGGTAGTGAAAACCCTTTTTTAGACCATCATTTAGAACAAAGCCAGCTAAAACTGATGTGTGCTGATATGAAGGTTTCTAAATACTAACAAATTTCAGGGATTTTCTTGGCTTTTAATGTACCTCATTTTCTTCATGTGTTCAGTACTTATTCCACCTTGAAACATGATTTATATAATCATTTCTTTTAATTTAATTGTATGTATAGATTACTTGTGTAAATTTCATTTCAGTGACCCCATTAAAAATAGCTTTATAGAGGAAAAACATTGATGTGTTTGATACATTGATTTCCTTCTTCACGTTTGAATGGATTGTTGTTGAATGACTTGTTAAAATGATAGAAAAGAAAGCCTTTGTGTTGTTTTCTTATCCAAGCAGTTTAATGGGCATATAGAATAGTGTTTTATTTATGTTTTCAAGTGGAAGTACTGCCAAAATATGTTATTCACAACAATCACTCAAAACATTTCCTAGAACAAAAAGGAAGGCCATGTGTAAGGGTAAAATTGGTTTAGCTTGGTTAAAAAGCTCCTCTGAGTGTCTTATTGTTATAACTTAAGGAACATTTATCTTTTTACTTACTAGTTACTTAATTGTTTCACCTGAATCATTCACAGCAGGTACAGAACACTTAATGTGTAGCCTCTGCCATTTGCTTATGATCGAATTACAATCCTTCTTTGCTTCAGCATAGAAATGGACTCAAAATATTATGTGCATATGCTTTGCTTTATGCTTGTATTTTTTGCAATAATTTGCCCACACACCCAGTGTTTCTTTTCTGCTGTTCCCCCAATGCAGTTTTCTTCTTTTCCCCCTGACTGTGGGGAGGGTTTTCTTTTTTGTTTCTGTAAAATATGTCTGGCTAACAAGTCTCTAATGAGACAGAAGGAGGTTCTGGGACATTGCCTGAATATGAGAGAGCCGCAAGTGCATAACCATGGCACTCGTTAATTTTCAAGGGGAAACCTAATTATCCAAGAGCCACATGGGAGATTTGGCTTCACAACACAGAGGCCATTGCCTATGCACTTAACTGTGGCATCAGAATTATCGACCTGCTAGGTTTGCCGCATGGCACCAATACAAACAGGCAATTAGAGGCTCTGACTTGCTCCATCAAAAGAACCATTTAAATGAGTTGGCCAAACTCACAGTGGGACACATGAATAACTCGCCTAATCACAATTTATCTTGATTTCCTGTGGACCTTTTAACTCATGGTCTGATTTCTTTCTGTTTTTCCCTCTCTGCGCTCCACTCATTTTCTTAGGTTTCTGTAGTCAACGCATTGGACATGCAGGTTGTTGTCTCCACTGTCCCTCCTCATTTAGTGGAAGAGAAGAAGGAGGAGCTAATTCGGTAAGACATCAGTCAGTATTGAAATTTGAAAGTCAATGATATCATCACGACCAGAGACAGAGAACCCAAATTCAGCCAAACACAAAGTGATAAGTTAAAAGGTTTATTCAGAAACTCAGGATCAGAGAGCAGGAGAACAGCAGTCAGCTTCCAGGAACCACTGAGAACAGAGAGACTAGTTAATGGCTCAATAAAACAGGACTTGCAAAGAGTTAGATAAAGCCAGTAACCTTCTCAGTCTGGGGATGAGGCACAGAATCCAGAGGAGGAAGTGATCCAGTCAGTTAATGAGGAAGCGTCCAACAGACTGAAGTGGGATTGCCGACTGATCCAAATCCTCAAAGGAATCAGCTGAAGCTGTGACAGGAACACAGAGAGCTGTGATTGTCCTCTTGACAATAATTCCAGGCAGACTTGAGAGCCAGGCGGGCTCAGGCTGGGTAAACCAGTGGTTAGGCTGAGGTGTAAATCCAGGGACAGAAACAGGGTCGAATTCCAGGGCTAGAGGCGTCAGACAAGGGGCAGGCAGAGGCAGAAAACCAGAGGCAGAAAACAGAGTTGAAATCCAGAAATCCAATCCGTCAGACAAGGGGCAGACAAGAAGGCAAAATCTGTGAGGCAAGGCAAGGTCAGAGAACAAGATCAGTCAAGAAGGAACGCTGGATAACTACTCACGAATGTTTTCAAAAATCTGGCACCGTCTGCCTGTCAGATGGCTGTATATAACTGCAGCTCCACAGGTGTGTGGCATGATGGTGATTGCGCAGCAGCGCAGCAGCAGACAGGTGAAGCAGATGAGTTGATTGCATGAGTGAGAGCTGAGCAGTCAGACGGGCCAGAATCATAACACCAGTCTCAAGTCTTTTTGTGTCTCAATCAGGTTTTCTTCCAGAATAGTGCTGCATTTATCTATCATCTATCTTCCCATCAACTTTGATTAGCTTTCTTGTCGCTGTTGAAAAAAAAGCATCTTTACAGCATGATGTTGCCATCACCATGATTAACAATGAGGATGGTGTGTTTAGGGTGACATGCAGTATCATTTTTCTGCTACTAGAGATGGGTACTGAATTCGGTACTTTTATAGGTACCGATCAAATTCTGTCGGTACTACTGAGTACTTATTCACGTAAATCAAACGGTACCATGTTTCGGTATCTAAACGCATCATCGTGACACTGAGGGAGTGGAAAGGTGGGCGATTTTCCATGCCAGACATGAACACAACATTGCACGCAGAAGAACGTAATGACATCAGTAGTCACTGCTACAGTCAACAAAGCAAGCATGGCTGATAGAAAGCGCTCAAAAGTATGGCTCCACTTTTCAAAATGCGATGCAGGTTACGCTTGCTGCAATATTTGTAATGCAATGTCCAAGGCCAGCGACGGGAATACTTCTAATCTGAGGAAGCAACAGGATAAACACAAGATTTTTCTTAAGGCTAAAGAATGCACAATTTTCATCAGCCTCAGATCTACGGCTACAGCTCCTGCATTCGACACCGTTAGCACGCCTGCATCCGTGAGCAACTCTTCGTCTGCAGCCAGCAACATGGGAGAAGAAATGTTTGAAACAACTGCGATGTTATGATACATACAGCTGGATGTTGTTTTGATATATTCATCAAGTTTAATTATAGATAAAGATGTTAAATTGAATAAAATTGAGATTGTATCATTAAACGAATTAACATTTGTTACCATATAAACATACAAAAAAATAAAGAAAATTGGTACTGCTGAGTACCGATAACGATTCCCATGTACCGGGCATTGGTACCGTATTGGTTAAAATATGAAAGGTACCTATCACAATCTGATATTGATTTGTATGTAGACCAACAACTTAAATTGTGAACTCATCTGACCAGAGTATGTGGCCAGTGCACCTTCTTCTGCATGTTTACCATGTCTCATAGAAGTGGCAAACTAGAGTCAGGACATATAATGGGCTTATTCATGCCACTCCTTCATAAAAGCGAGATTTGTGCATGGCAGGATTAATAGTTGTCCAGTCAACACATTCTCCCACCTAGGCTGCAGATCTCTACAACTCCTTCCCAGCCTCCATTAACAATGAGCAGGTGCTAATTAGATGACTTCTGAAAGCCACTGGTTGCACTGAAATTTGTTTTTAGGTCTATCAGAGAAAAAAAGGCTGAATACACATGCCAGACCTTTCAGAGTTAATTTGTAAAAACACATTGTATCATTTTCCTTCAACTTGCAGATTAGTTTTTTTGCCGTCTTCACCAGAACTCCCAGGAAGAAGAGATTCTTTATCTCAGTGGAACCTTCTTTGTCAAATAAAGGCTTTTTAAATGAAAATTAGCAATTTAGTAATTTGTCTATCCTAATGAAATATGTTGAAGTTTGTTGTTGGAATATGACAAAATCTGAAAGGTTCAAGGGATATAAATACCTTTGCAATGTTCTGTGGTTGTTTTTTACACTTCTTGGAAATTCTGTTTTTTTTTTTTTTTTTATAACCTACTAATTAAAGCTCTTGCCATATAATATTAGCCTTTCATCCAGCTGTGGAGGTGGCCAAACGAAAAAGAAAGAGGGCTTAAAGAAGAACAGTAGTCAAAGTATCATGTGCTAAGTTTGAAAAAGTGGAGGCAGAAAGAGTAAGGATCCTGGAGAGCTACTCTTTTTACAGTTCTGACATGGCACAGGGAGGTACATTCAATACCTTTTACTAAAAGCCTCAATTTAATTTCAGAATCAGAATCAGAATCAGCTTTATTGCCAAGTTCGTGCATACAAACAAGGAATTTGACTTCGGTACACTTGCTCTTTTGTTCTGTTTTTGCATTACAGAATATACAAATTTACAATTTA